>PISX010004081.1:0-126940 GCA_004024625.1 Mellivora capensis | reverse complement strand
GACTCTGACAAACAACCTGAGGGTTTTGAAGGGGCGGGGGGTGGGAGGTTGGGGGAGCCAGGTGGTGGGTATTATGGAGGGCACGCATTGCATGGAGCACTGGGTGTGGTGTAAAACTATGAATTCTGTTACGCTGAAAAGAAATGAAATTTAAAAAAAAAAAAAAAAGATGCTGGGCTTGCATGAGAATGACTTTCCCTAGCAGGTTTTGGCCTTCCTGCTCTCCTATGCTTCCTCAGGATCTCCATCTCCACTACCCACCAGATGTCTGTCTTTCTGTCTCCCTGCCCTGCTCTGTCCTTCTCCCTGTCTCTGTCTCCTCTGTTTTCAAAGAAATTTATTATCTAAATGTGGTATCAACTTCCAAAGAATCTTTAAAAAGAGAAAAAAAAGAAAGAAAGAAAGGAGAAAAGTCCCTAAACCCACAGGGCCTGTCTACACCTGCTCTGGTTCCTGCCTCTGGGAGGTGAGCAGTCTGGAGCCTGGACTACCCAGGGAGAATGGGTCAGAAATAGCAGCTCGTAAAACTGGATTATAGATAACAGGCTCCAGTGTCCTAAAGCCCCCTAATTTGCTTAAGAAAGAGCTGGAATTAGCTAAGTAGAAAGTATATCTTCTCTTGATGGGTGGAAAAAACAAAACAAAACAGTGCCCTGAAATCCAAGATCATACCAAATATTAGTGTTTCTGGGACACATCTAGAACCCAGAAAGAACATTCCATCTTGTCCTCAGAATACATCACCAGTCTACTCAGGAACTTTCTAGGCTTCCTCTGTAATTAAATGACACCTACTGGAGAACTTTGGGGATAGGAAGTATATACTTTTCGTGCAAAGGCAAATTTCATTTTTTTTTTATGTTTGCACACGATGAACCCAATTTAACTAGAAGGAATAATATATTCAGTGGGCTCCTATTTCATTTTCTGCCCGGCAATATCTGTTAGGGTACATAACCCACATTCTCCATTCCAGAAACAGAACATTACATAACATTACAGCTTCTAGAAAGTCCAGCCTTCCCAGAGTTCCAGAGGGGGAAATAGGTAGGGGGAGGGGGGTGGTGTGCCCACAGCTCACAACCTCAGTGGAGTGGCACTGACTCCCCCTGCCTGGCAAGGATTGTTTATTACCCCACGGGGGCTTCTTCGAGAGGCCCATAGGCTGAGGTCTCCGAGTTCCCTGAGACCCTATGGCCTGGGAGAAGCTGGGTCCACTTGGTGTGGGCACCAGGGAGTGAGGAGGATGAGGCTGCACCGTCTCTGGGCCACAGAGGGTGGTTTTGGCTTCCTGCCTCTCCCACACCAGGCCCCACATCTCCCGCATCTCCCGGGCTGTCAGCCCTGGGGCTGAACCCAGAGGCCCTGGAGGGCAAGGCGTGGCTCTGTTCTGCATACTTACTTCTCTGCCGGTTCCAGGTCTGGGGGCTTTCCAAATCTGAAGCCATGCTAGAACCTTCTTCCATGTCTCTGGCTGCCATGGCCCTTGGTGGATGAGAGGTGACCTCCGACCCCTCTCAGCCCTAATGACACAGAAAAGAAGATGCCCCTTGGCAGGGACAGTGACCTGCTTGGCCTGTAGGCCAGACCAACTGCCATGAAGCTGGGGGCTAGACAGGAGTCTTCACCAAGTGCTGGCCGGACTTCTCTGACCATAAGCCTCAGTTTCTCCTTCTGCATAGTGAGCCCACAGAGTCTTCCTCTGAGGTCTGCCTTTCTAGGGGCCATACGCACCCCCACTCATGGCTTTCAGGCCACAAAGGCCGGAAACTCACTGAGCTGATTCTGAAGTAGGGGAGGCACGGGCCTAGATGTTGGGTTCTTTTCTAAACCCTAAAATTCATGTCCGTGTTGATCTTTACGCCACCTCATACTAGGTCTCCTTGAGAAATAATCCTATGCCTTCCCAACTCACAGTCCATGTGTGTACGTTCAAAGTTCGCTTTTCCTCTTTCTCCATGTACCACTCCCCTTTCCCTCCTTCCCTTCCCCTCTCTGCTTTCCACTGCCTTCATCTCTCCCTCTCCCCCTCCTCCTCCTCTCTCCCCCCTCCTCCCCCTCCCCCTGTCTACCTCTCCCTCCGTTCCCCCTTCTCCCTCTCCGAAGCCCTGAGGTGTGCCTAGGTGTCAGAGAGCTGAAAGTGGTTTGCATGGGGCTTTTTTCCGCCAGAGAGCAGTTAAGTGGCTTATTTTCTCCACTCGGGTGGCTAAATTATTCTCAATGTGTTAAACAGTGTAATTAAACACATACACACGCGAGTGCGCCGGGCCCCTTCCCCCACCCCCCCTTCCTTGCTCCTTGTCGGTAGAGAGAGTGTCAGCCCCCGCCTTCAAGCTCTGTTAGTTTTAATTTGAGTTGTGGAATTAGTAATGGGTTTTGCTGGAACACTGTTGTGGGAAATAGATCGCTCCTCGTGCAGGGTTTGGGCACCATTTCAAATGAGTATTTGTTAAGGGGAAAACCATCCCTTGTCATGTTCTGCTACATTACATCAGATTTATTTCCATTGTTCTGAAAAACACCAGCCAGGAGAGAGCTGCGTGCATCACTCCCGGGCAGGGAACAATTGAACTCAGGCTTCCTGTTTCGCAGCTGATTGAAAACAAAATGCAAACATCATCGGCCTTTGTTGCTGGGATGTGCTAAACTCCTCCTGGAGGCGCAGACAGCCAGCACAGGCCCTGCACCTGTCACTGTGAACCTGTGAGCCGCCGGCCGGTCCTACCGGACCCCTGGCACGAAGTGACAGCGTGGTTTGGGGACAAAGCTTGGATGTGGAGCAAAAGCGGTGGAGAGAAGCCCAGCAGGTCAAAGTTAAAAGGATTCACCCAATGCAAGAATTCTTCTGTACGCTACCCTCTTTAAGAGCATTCAACCTCAACTTGACCATCACCACTGAAGAGTGCCCATGGCCATTCAAGCCACCGTCGGATCTTTGGCGCTATCCAGTGGGGCAACCACTGGCGTATGTAGATACCCATGCTTAAATGTAAATTAATTAAAATAAGATGAAATTTAAAATTCAGTTCCTTAGTTGCACTCGCCGTATTTCCTGTGCTCAATAGCCATGTGTGCTAGGTTCCTGGGAACCACTCTGCAGATCAGGAGAGACCCACAGCAAGTCCAGGAGGCAACTGGCCAGTGGCTGGCATGCCCGTCCCTAGTTACAGGGCACTGGCCCCCAGGGCTAGGTTTGGGACTAGGGCAGCGGGCACCAGGGAGATCCTGACAGGCTGATCATTAGGAGACCTACCACATAGCTTCGCTTATGTCCCATCCATGCCCTTTATAAGAATCATGCTTGATACCCACCTCGTGCTCTGATGCTGGTTCATTACCACCTCCAGCCCATTTTATTTGTAGGAAAAGGAGGCTCCGATAGTAAGAGCATCGCTAAAGATCACTAAACCCCAAAGCAGCATCTGATGTCAAGCTTAAGTTTATAGTTTCAAATTGATTCTCCATGCTCTTGACCACCATCCTATGATTTTTTTTTTTTTTTTTTTAATTTTTAAAGGGACTAGGCAGAGCCCAGTTTTCTGAACAGGAACATAACCCTGGGAAGTCAGAGAAGCAGCAGGCGGGATCCTGATCATGGGACCAGGATGGTTAAATCCCTGCTTTCTCTGGAAGGCTGAAAATAGGACTTCTGGGCTGGGTCTGACAGTCACTATTAATTAAGTCCCTCGGTCTGTCTTTCTCCCAGGAAACATTTCTAGATTTCCAATTTCCCAGAAAGTGATCTCTAGGTTCCTTATATGTTTAGCTGATGGCATTTTTGTGCCACTGAAAAAAAATCCCCACTTTTTTCCAGCAGATAAAACCATCCACCAGGAAACCTTATTCACATGCAAAGGGCTCTGTCCTGGCCAGGTGCCCTGGGCTACCCTAACATCCTGCTTTGGCTACCACTGATGTGCTGCTTGCAACGTGGCCCCGGAACTGAATACTAGTGGACTGTATGTCCAGCAGGGCTCAGGAGCAGCTTCATGAGGGAGTGGGGGAGGTGGCAGGCAGCTACAGTGGTCTGTACAACAGCGCCTTCCTGCAGGGACAGCAGCTCAGAGCGGAGACATCTCACCACGTTGTCCCTTTACAACAGGAAGCCAAGTAAGCCGTACAAAATCTTTTCAAAATGAAACTGAGCCAAGGCAAATCCCACTCACTGTTTACTTGCATGGTTAACTTTTAAATGAGAAGACAGATTCGCAGTTTCCTTGGGTAACTTCCATCCTCTCGGTTTTGAGGTCCTTTAGAATTTTAATTCTGCCATCTGCTTGGATAATTGTTCTTCCTTTATATCATTAAAAATGATGAAAAAGTTGAGAAGTAGCTTCATTTTCATTTCAACGTCTTCATCCAGGATCAAGATAAAAATGTTAAACGGGACAGGACAAGGGCTGGAGTTCTGTGGCTATTCCAGCACAGTGATTTTGAGATAATCCAAAATTATTCATCCACAATGTCTGGCTCAGACTCTGAATTCTGTGTACTCTTCCTATACTATATACAACACTAGATTTCTATCATACCATAACATAGGATACAACCTACCCTGTCTTGCAGTCCCATCTTGTTTCACCATCTTATATAGAGAAAATAAAGGTAAATTTTATCAAATACTTTTTTAAAAATCAAGGTATGTTCTATATATATCTCAATACATATGACCACATAGATGGGGGATCCTTCTGTTCCTCTAAAGTCAGAACTTTTTTCTGGAAGGGAAAAAAGAAAAAGAGAAGGAAAGTAAAGTAATTGGTTTTGATAAGGCTATATTTGCTTCTGGAAACCCAAGCATTATTTCCTAAGTGTTCAGAGTTCAAAGTGTTTCTTTGCAAGTCCATTTCAGAATGTTGCGTGAATATCCTACTTCTTAAAAATCTTATTATAGAGTTATAAACAATTTTTTAAAAGATTTTATTTACTTATTTGTCAGAGAGAGAGAGAGAGCGAGCACAGGCAGAGAGTGGCAGGCAGAGGGAGAAGCAGGCTCCCTGCCGAGCAAGGAGCCCGATGTGGGACTCCGTCCCAGGATGCCAGGATCATGACCCGAGCCGAAGGCAGCCGCCCAACCAACTGAGCCACCCAGGCGTCCCTAAACAATTTTTAAAGCAATGCTTTGGGGGAATGACTGTGTTAATTACAAATAAGCTTCCTCTTTTAAAAAGAGCATCTCTCCTGAAGTTTCTTAAATTACGTTCCCTAAAGAATTAACATTTGGCTCAATTTATAAAATTTAGACTTCCAAGCAAACAGTCATAACACATTTCTATTTGTATAAAGGAATATCTGTGTTCATCCAAAGACACTGTCAAGGAAGTAAAAAGGTAAGCCACCAACTAGGAGAAGATAGGACAACACATAGGACCAACAAAAGATGACTATCCACGGTAAATAAAGAATTCCCGCAAGTCAGTAAGAAAAAGACAAAGTGGTAGATAAATGGGCATAAGATATGGATATTCATCTCACACAAGAGGATGACGAACTACAAGTAAACATATTGAAAGATGCTCAATCTTACCAGTAATCAGGAAATTGCGGCTGCAAGGAATTGGCATTTTGATCCTACCACATGGGTACAGATAAGTTGCTGGCCGATGCCAAGTCCTAGTGCAGAGATAGAGAGATGGGAACTCTTACATTGCAGGTGAGATTATAAATTGGTATAATGTTGGAAAATAATTTGGTATATTTAGTGAAGTTGAATATATGCATAGACTAAACCCAGAAATTCCACTCAGTGGCCCTACCACCTCACACACACACCAATACATATAAAAGTTTCAATCGTTCCATCTCCCTACCAACACCTAGTATGGTCAGCATTTAAAATTTTAGCCTTTCTAATGGGTGCGTGGTGACTATCTCATTGCAGTAACAATTTGCGTTTTACTGGTGACTTAACATGTAAAGCATTTTTTCATGTTGGTAATTGCCTGTTTTTGTTTTCTGATAAAGTGTTCATATCTTTTGACCATTTTTAATGAATTCTTTTTCTCTTATTGATTTAAAAGAGTTCTTTATGTATTCTGGATACAAGAAATTTCCCTGATTATTTCCCTGATTTTTGTGTTACATGTATTTTCTCCTGGTCTGTGATTTGCATTTTTGTTTTCTTAATGGTGTCTTTCGTGTTTTGGATGAAGTCTAATTGCTCCCCCTTTTTTTTTCCTTGTAAGGCTCATATTTTTGCATTCTGTAAAAGATACATTTTCTTACCCCTAACTTTGCATTTTTTTCCTGTTTTCCTCTATGCAAGTATTTTCTTCTGTTTTCTTCTAAAAGTGTTATAATTTTAAGTTTTATTTTTAGATTTGTGATCATTTTGACTTGATTTCTGTATATGTTCTGAAGTAAGGGTCCATTTTTTGGTTTTGTTTTATACCTTTTTCCATATGGAATTGATCCGGCATTATTTTTTGAAAGGTGTTTCTATCTCCACTGAATCACCTTGGAAAGTTTGTCAAAAGTCTATTGACCATTTATGTTGTGCTGTGTTTCTGGATTCTCCACTGTGCACTATTGATCTAATTGTATATCTTTTTATCAATAGAAGTCAGGTTGGCTAAGTCCTCTAACATTTTCTTTTCTTTTTTTTTTTTTAAGTAGACTCCACACCCAGCATGGAGCCCATTGCAGGGTCTGTATCCATGACTCTGAGATCAAGACCTGAGCCAAGATTAGGAGTCAGACATTTAACTAACTGAGGCACCCAGGAGCCCCAACATTTTCTTTTTTTAAAAAAAACTTCTTTGGTTATTCTAGGTCCCTTGTACTTAAGTATAAATTTTAGAATAACTTTGTCTATTTCTTTAACAACAAAAAGGCATTCTACAATTTCAGGTGCAATGGTATTGAATCTGTAGATACATTTGGAAAGAATTACCATCTTGGCAATACTGAAAATTCCAATTAATTTAGGTCTTTAGCTTTTCTCAGCAAAGATTTGTAGTTTTTGACGTAGAGAGCTTGGACATTTTTAGTTAGACATTTTCCCCAAGTATTTGTAATAGAATGCTATTGTTTTCCTATTGTTTGCTGCTAGTGTATAATATTATAAGTGATTTTTTTATATTAAACTTGTATCTTTCTAGATATAAACATATAAAATAATTCTAGAATTATTTTCTTACTGAGCTGTCTAGGACCTCCAGTACAATGTTAAATAAAAGTGAAGACACTAAAAAAAAGTGACAATGGGCATTCTTGCCATAAATATGATTATAAGTGGGAAAAAATACTTTTCCATCACTAAGAATTATTTTAGCTGTAGATTTTTTTTATAGATGCCTTTCATTAGTTTGGGAATGTTATTTATTTTTTCTAGGTAACTCTCCTTTGAAAATTTTTACCATAAATGTTGAATTTTGTCCAAATAAGTTTAATTATTGGCTTTTTAAAAAATATTTTTAATATGGCTAATTACACTGATGATTTTTTTTCGTGTTAAACCAAACTTACATTCCTAAAATAAACCCCACTTAACCTTGATGTTACTGTTCTTTCTCTTCTTTATTACATTGTTAGATTTGATTTGCTGAAATTTTGTGAAGGATCTTTGCTGTCTCTATTCATGAGGGAGAGTGTTCCATAATTTTTTTTCCTGTGGTGTGGTTTCTTTCATGAGACTTTGTTGTTAATATTATGTTGAATTGATTAAATAAGTTCAGCCGTGCTTCCCTTCTCCTCCAATTTCTGAAGAAGTTTGTGCAAGACTGGGGCTCTTTTGACCTGGAAAGAATAAGAGAATTCCCCAGTGAAACCCCAAGGGTCTAGGGGATTCTTTTGGGGAGAGCTTTTACTAACAAATTCAATTCCTTGATTAGATACAGGGTTATTCAGATTTTCTGTTTCTTCTTGTGTCAACTTTGATACATTGTGTTTTTCAAGAAATTCATCCATTTCATGTCACAGCAAATTTTTTTTTAATTTTTTAATTTTTTTTAAACATATAATGTATTTTTAGCCTCAGGAGTACAGGTCTGTGAATCACCAGGTTTACACACTTCACAGCACTCACCATAGCACATACCCTCCCCAATGTCCATAATCCCACCACCCTTTCCTGACCACTCTCCCCACAGCAACCCTCAGTTTGTTTTGTGAGATTAAGAGTCTCTTATGGTTTGTCTCCCTCCTGATCTCATCTACAGCAATTTTTTTTGACATTAGTTTCTTCACAGTAGCCACTTATGAACACTTTAATATTTATAAGATTTGTGGTGATAAACCTTCATCAATGATGATATTGATGATTTGTGTTTACACTCTTCTGTCCTAGACTTAACTCAATTCTGGATTTGCCCATTTTGTTGATCTTCTCAAAGGAGCAGTTTTTGCTTTGCTACTTTTCTCTACTGTTTTCTCTGTTATGATTGTCTTCTTTTGTCCTTATTATTTACTTCCTCCTACTTGTGTTGGGTTTTCTTATTTCCCATTAGATCATCTTGGACTCAGAAATTATTTAAAAATGTGTTTAATTCTAGGTTTGGGGGGTTTCCTAACTATCCTGTTAGGAATATTAACTTCTAATCTTTGTTTTGTTGTGGTTAGAGAATATTCTATGTGATTCAGTCCTTGGAAATAAATGGTTTTATGGCCCTGTGTATTGTCTGTTTGGGTGACTATATCTCATACATCTGAAAAGAATGTATATGCTGTAGTTTTTAGATATAGTACAGTATATGTACCAATTACATCAAAGTGATTGACGGTGTCATTCAGATATTTTATGTTTTCACTGATTTTCAAAATTTTTGTCTCATTGGCCTGCAAATTGCTGAAACATGCATGCTAAACTCTCCTACTATAATTGTGGAATTGTTTCTCTCTCACTTTAATTCTGTTAGGTTTTGGTTCACATATTTTCTCTTTTCTTTTTTTTAGGTGCCGACACAATAATGATTTTGTTCTCTGATAAAATTTTATCAATATTAAATGGCCCACTTTAGTCCTGGCAATACTGTTAGTTATGAAGTCTATTTTTTTAAGATTTTATTTATTTATTTGACAGATCATAAGTAGGCAGAGAGGCAGGCAGGGAGAGAGGGGGGAAGCAGGTTGAGCAGAGAGCCCCATGTGGGGCTTGATCCCAGGACCCTGAGATCATGACCTGAGCCAAAGGCAGAGGTTTAACCCACTGAGTCACCCAGGTGCCCCATGAAGTTTATTTGACCAGTCTATTAATATTCACCCCAGCCTTCTTATGCTTACTGTTTGTTTGGCATATTTCTTTTCATCCATTCATTGTCATTATTGTCAAGTTATCTCTGCCTTTATTTAGAGTGTCTCTTATAGGCAGCATATAGTTGAGTTTCACTATTTTATCTCCTTTGTAAATCTCTGCCTTTTAATTGAATTTAATGTGTAATTATTGATATAGTTAGAATTATGTCTATTTCTTGTATATTTATCCACTGTTCCCCCTTTATTGACTTCTCTTGATTACATGAATATGTTTTAGTATCCCATTTTAACTTCTCTATTGTCTTTGGGGCTATATCACTTTTTATTATTTTGTTAGTAGTTGTCTAGGGATTATAATACGCATACTCAATCTTCCTAATTCTATTGTACCACTTGATGTAAAATACAGAACAGTTGCAGCCATATAGCTTCCTTTAATTCCCTGCTACTCTTCCTTATGTTATAGATGTCGTATGAATTATATCTATGTACTTTGAAATCTCTCCAGACAATGTTATAATTTTTGCTTTAAACACACATATGTGTTTTAAAGAATTTAAGAGGAAAAAAACCAGTCTTGTGTATTTACTCATATATTTACTGTATACCATTCCTACAAATCAGTTTTCCCTATTATTCTTGCCCTCCAAATTGAAGACCTTCCTTTAACATTTCTTCCGAAGCGTGTCTTTGGATGATGAATTCTGTTAGATTTTGTTCATCTGGAATGTTTTTATTTCACTACTATTCCTGAAATATATTTCCACTGGATACAGAATTCTGGTTTGGCATGTCTTTCTTTCAAGAATTTTATTATTTTTTTAAGGGTTTATTTATTTATTTTAGAGAGAGGGGGGGAGAGAGGATCCTTAAGCAGATTACCCACTGAATCCAGAGCCCAACACAAGGCTCGATTACGTGCCATGAGATCATGACCTGAGCTGAAGTCAAGAGTTGGACACCCAACCAACTGAGCCGCCCAGGGGCCCTACTTTCAGCAATTTTAAAGTTTTCCACTGCTTTCTGTCCTCCATGTCTTCTGGTGACAAATCTGTAGTCCTTCATTCACATCATTGTTCCCTTTGATTTCACATGTCATTTTTCTCTATCTTCTTCAAGATTTTTTCTTGATCTTTGGTTTTTCAACAGCTTGATTATGATGTGCCAGTCATGGTTTTCTTTACTTTTCAGGCTTCTTAAATGCATAAATTTGTCACCAAATTTGGGAAGTAATTGGCCATTTCTAAAATACTTTTTTCTGCTTTAATGTCTTGATCCTCATCTTCCTGGTTCTGCAACTACATGTAAGTCACACCTTTTGGCTCTTTTCTTTTCTATTGGATCCTTTCTTATTTTTTCCTCTTTTTTCACTTATTTTTTCCTCTGTAATCTTCATTCTGCTCTTCAAATATTTTTTCCTCTGTCATCTTCATTCTGCTCTTAAGCCCATCCAGTGAATTTTTGTTTTAAGTTTCGTATTTTGCAACTCTAAAGTTCCCATTTGTTTCTTTTTTATAACTCCCATCTCTCCATTGACACTATCCTCTCATTCATTTCAAGTGTGTTTCCTTTTTTTTATAAAAGCTTCTTTAAAATTTTTTTTCAGATAATTTCTACATCTAGATCATTGCAAAGCTGGCACCTGTCGATTGTGTTTTCTCCTGAGAATAGATCATTGTGTCACAGTTCTTTAATTTTAAGTAGTTTATGATTCTATCCTGGGCAAAGTGAGTGTTATGTAGAATCTGTGTTCTATTATAATCCTCTGGAGAACATTGATTTTAAAAAAAAAGCAGGAATCATTATGATTAAGTTCAGACTGTGCATTCAAGTACACCTTCTGTAAGGTGCTAAGTACTTAGAAAATTTTCTCAGGATCATGTGGCTAAGGGGCAGAATGAGGACTTGAGTTGGGATCTTCTAAAGCCATTTAACATTGGGGTCTTTCTTTCTTTCTTTCTTACTTTTTCCTAGAGTCATTTAACTTCTGTGCATCTTTCCCATATGTTAATAAGAACTTTTCATTAAAGGACTTGCTGGTTATATATGTGTGAAACCCTGAAAGCAAACTTTTTTTTTATTGAGGCCTTCTTGAAAGCTTTTGTGAATCTCCATAAAGACTATTTGATGTGAAATATTTTCCAAACCATTTGACCTCATAATCTGTTATTTATGGAGGCTTCTGCTCCACAGAACATACGTGAAAATAGCTGATTTACAGCATTCATCCCACCAACACTTGTAAGAATTTTATAGAATACCTACTATATGCCAGGCCTGGCACTAGGTACTACCAGACCAAAGATATTATCGTCTAAGTATCCAAGACCTTTCTGCCATTCGGGAGCCCTCATCATCTTTCCATGAATTTCAATAATGTTTACATACTCAGCACTGTTGGGTCATTTTCATTTGTGTTTACTGACATCCTTTGCCACTTTCCTGAGGTCCTTATTGATATGCTCCCATTCCTTTTTTTTTAAGGTTTTCATCCACATTTTCATTATTTTTTAATTTTTTTATTATATTTAGTTAGCCAGCATATAGTATACATCATAAGTTTTTGTAGCAGTAGTCAATGATTCATTAGATAACCACTCCTTTTTGATTGCACACCGCCTAAAATGTGCACTCAGTGGTAGGGGAGTTGTTGGGACAGCCGCGGGTTAGTCATTACTATGGACTGAATTGTGTTCCCCCCACCAAATTCATATTTTGAAGCCCTAACCCCCACTGTGACTCTTCCAGGAGATAGGGCTCAGAAAGGAGGTGATTAAGGTTAAATAAGGTCGTAAGAGTAAAGTCCAAATCCAGCAACAAGACTGTGGCCTTATAAGAAGAGAAAGATGTCTCTCTCCTTCTATCTCCCTCCCTCTATCTCTCTCTTTTCCATTGGAGGACACATCAAAACTGTAAGGCAGAAAGAGAGTCCTCACCAGAACCTGACCATGCTGGTCTCCTGATCTTGGACTTTCAGCCCCCAAAACGGTGAGGAGATATATGCCTGTTGCCTAAGCCCCCACTCTGTGGTATTTTGTTGTGGGCTGAACAGACTAAGACAGCCACCCAGCTCAGCAGAGGACATGAGGAAGGACTGAATCAAACTCACTTTATAGACATTGTGGGGAGCAGAACAGGTTTTATAACCAAGTGCATCTCTTGCCTACTTCTCATTCTAGTTCTGAGGCTTGATGCATCAGCTCACACCATCTCTCACATTAGGGACTTTACATAAGTCCCTTTACAAAACTTTACAAAAGTTACATAAAAACTTTACAAAAAAACTTTACAAAAAGTTTACATAAACCCTTTTGCCATTTTTTAGCTCCTCTTTTGCCATTTTTCTTGCCAGATTCAAGATATACCCCAGTAGTAAGATAGCTTTTTAGCCTAAATATCAGGAAGGTCTTCTCTCTGTCTCTGTCTCTCTCTCTCTCTCTCTTTTTTTTTTTTTACCTAGGCAGTTGAATCTTCTCTTGCCTTTGTTTACCTTTCACAGTGAAGCAAGACAGAAAAAGAAATAAGCTAAAAAGCCCTCCCTAAAATGACAGACAGGAGAATTGGTTGGCCTTTTCTGCTGCACACAAAAGTGAAATGTCAAGTTCTGTAGACACTTCCTGCCTGAGAAAGTGAGTCTGCAGGCTGTTTCCTGGCAAAGCCATAAGCAATTCAAGGGGCAACAGGATGAACATGGTAGGTGTGAGGTCAGTGTGTGGAGTGGGGAGGCTCCCTCCTCTTCCTGTCTACCTTCTCTTTTCCCCATCAAGATTCTCTTCTCTCTCAGAGCAGTGGACCACCTCGTCCACCAACAGGCACCCAGACCTGCCACCTGTCCCCATCATCTTTACTTTCCTTCCCGGGCTGTCAGTTAGTGAGTACAAAGAAGTATCAGAGCTGAGGACCTGGGTGTGATGTCTCATCCCTGGCCCTCACCCCTGCAGGCCTATCTGAGACTAGCTGTCATTCATAAAAACAAGCCCTCATCTTAGAAGGTGTAGGGCTTTCTGCACAGTCCTTTCATAATCAAAATGATAATATTGCTAATAACCATTACTTAGTGACACTCTCTGTGTACTAGTCACTGTGCTAAGTACTTGACAAGCATGGTTTCATCTGAGTCTTAAAAGAGTTCTACAACATGCACATTATTGTCATCATTTCACAAATGAGGAAAGTGGATATTATACGGGGACTCCTAACTGTCCACTACCCAATGGGGAGCAGTGAGGGCCCTACAGATGGCCTGGGAACTGACTCCCAAAAGTAAGTAAAGCCTTTGCAAGATTCTGAAGAAGAGGTCAAGCCAAATTCTTCACACGCACTTGTATATGCAGACTCCCTCTTACATCCCATAATTGTGTTATTAAGAGTAACTATTTGGTTTTCCTAAACTAAAATTAGCTCGTTGCTGGAATTTATCATACACTCTAATTCAATATTTTACTGAAAGGAAGGTGGCTTGGCAATGCTATATTGGCTCCACTGTCCTTAAGCATGTGTGGAGTTGGGAGACCCATAATTTTCACAACTCTCCATTATCAGGTGTCATTGCCTTTTTCTTGAATTGGCAATCAATGTCTATTACTGTTTTTTTGCTCTTGAATGATACCTTACTGTTATTTTGGCTTTCTATATAATTTGTTGTGGGCTCTCCTCTTAACCCTATAGTGAGTGGTAAGGTACACTGACATATTTTCACTGTTATTTTCCAAGAGCTAGATTAAAGAAATGCATATAACATATTGGGCTAAACCAAATGAAATGGCTTACATTCAAACATTTTTACTTTAGGAGAAACCATATGAAATGGACTATATTCATATTTTTTGACCTAAAAGATGACAGTCTCATATGGTCCAACCTAATATAAATTATTCAAATTTCAAATTATTCAAATTCAATATAAATTATTTTTACCTCATTCATTAGACATTTGTGTGTGTGATTCCCTCCAAATATGTGTGTACAGTGACGCTTTATAGATGATATTCTATGAATCTCTATTATCTAAATAATTCACAACTTACTGTTACTATATGTTAACTGTAAGAACATTGCTAAGTCATTTTAAGTTTGCATGTTTTTTTGTATGATCCAAGATCTTGATTGTAAGTTCATATTCTTTCTTCATGAGTTGTTCATTTATGTCCCTCTTTAGTTCTTTGTCATCACCTGATTCCATTTTCCCTGTGCAGTGGGAATGGATAGGACCTATAGACTCCAGGGTCTTCTGTGCACTAGTCTGAGAAGCTTGACCTATACTACTTTAAGGGCTAAGGGAGCTTTTTAAGTCCAACAGTCAGTAAGGATTCAGATGTAAGTCAGCTTCCCTCACAGATGGAGGATGTGATATACATTTTTGTGAATGGCATCAATTACACACTTATGGCTTCCTGAACAAGAAATCCCAGACTTCCTTGACATCTCATTAGGGAAATTAGGATGCTGACTTTTACTGAGTGCCCATTGTATGCCAGCCATTCTCATTTAATACGACAACAGACCCTGTGAGGTTGGTACCGTTAATCTGTACAGATGGAGAAGTAGGTTCACAAGCTTGAATGCTACTCCATATTATGGACTAGTAGGAAGGTGGTGAGAGCAGAAGGCAAACTTTAAAACTCATTTGTTCACCATAGTGCCTTTTCTTTTTCCTGTCCCACATCTCCTTCCCCTGCCCCCATATTTGATTCATCATGGAATCCTATTAGTTCTACCTGTAAAATGACACTAGGATCTGTTTTCCAACATTTTCACTACTAATGGTCTAACACTATCCCTACCATGAACACATGTAGCAGCATTCTAATCTTCTCCCTGTCTAGTCCCTACCAATTCCCTTCATGTGGCCTCTGACTCGGTCCACAATCTTTTACACAGATCTGATCATGACTGACCTCTTCAACGTCCCTGTAGTGCTTGCAGGGCATAAAACATGTCACAGTCCAGCTTTCCAACCAACTTTCCTGGCCATTTCTGCCAACATTGCTTATCCCCAGCTTCTACCTCACTGACCCCTCCAGATTGCCCCCCTCATTCTCTCTAACACCCATGACCTTTCCAATCCAATTCCTGGGCCTCCATGCACTTGTTACTCAGGAAACCTGGATAGATTTATAATAATTTATACATATACACCCACCACTTCTCCACCTGGCATAGTCTTCTCCCTTCAAGGCCCCCTTCAAATGTTACTGCCTATGGGAGAGTCATCCCAGACTTTCCCTGGCAGTTCATAGCTCCTCCCCTTTATAGCCACAGGACTTTGTACACATTTTTAATTAGACAGTTTCTGCTGAATGATAGCAAATTGTCAAAATGTCTTAACTATCTTTCCCACTTGATAATGAACCCCTTAGGGATAAAGATCATGTCGTATTTATCTTTGGATTGCCAGCATTCAGAAAAGTGCCTGTCACAAGGTCAGCACTCAATAAATGTTCATTAATGTACAAATATCCCCCATAGTCTCTCATGAACATAACAGCATTCTGATCAGCTCTCTGGTACAGCAGATTGAGAATTGAACTGGGAGAAAGAATGCTTGAATTCTAGTCTGGGCTCACCCACCAATTGGCTCTGTCACTGGGGACAGAAGTGTTTTGGGTCTCAGTACTGTCACTTGTAAAAGGGGGTGGGGGACATCTGAGTGCCCTTCCAAGGCTCACATCTCATGATGCAAAGGACTTGACAGTTTATTCCTAAAAATCTCTCTCTCTCTTGCCAGAAGGAAAAGGCCTTACCCATCTTCTAAGGAGAGTCATGGCACACAACCAAGAGCCTCTAGCCAGGACCCGTGTCATCAAATTCAATGGCCAGGACTTCACCTCCCTGCGGGATCGTTGCCTAAGCAGAGGCCTACCATTTGAGGATGAGACATTCCCTGCAGAGACTTCTTCCATAGGTCTGAAGCTGCTCCAGGGAAAAGACCTCTCCAGCCTGAGGTGGATGCGGCCAAAGGTGAGTGAGCCCCTCCGGAACACATTCAGCACCACCGAGCTGCGTCCCATGGTACCTCTTACTGAAAGAAGGATGGGCCTGTGACCTGATTTTCAAGAATGGCACAAACCAAATGGGAAGGAGAATGAGATTTATCTGGTCCCTCAGCTATAGTATTGTATCCTCAGTGGGACGGGAGGACCCTGTACCAGGAACCAAGACCCCTGCATTCTAACCCATTTCTATCACTGAGCACATCACTGGATTGCATGCCTCATGTTCTCATCTGTAAAATGGGAAACCATGGGTAGGAAGATTGTAATAGTTGGTCTCATCTCCATGACTGAGCCCGTCTGTCTCCATCACTCCATCACTCCTTATTCTCTTCCTTATCACTTTTTCTTTTTCCCTATTGGAACTTGAAGGCAAGATATCACATCCATCACTTGTACAATAGGATAAATTTAAATAATTGCCTCACCTCTCTCATTTAAATTTGTATTTTCAATCCTGCAAAGGCTTGATCACTTATAAAAGAATTCAGATATCAGCTATACAATTAGGGAGATATTTCAGGGCAACATTCAAAACCCCCTCTTCCCCTAGTCCAGCAGATGGCTGCTAACTCAACTCTGTAGTGACAGGAGCCCTCTGGGTTTTTCTAAACAATATTCATTTCAGGGCATGAATCCCCAAGAAAAATTTCTCAGCCCACTTAACATTCTTATAATCTCATCAGGGCTACTATTGATGCAAAGGACCCAGGTGAGGACCACTCTGGGGGCCTTAATGCCCAACTCTGCTGTTCTTGCTTCCAAAAGCAGCCAGCAGAATGTAGAACAACAAAAAATACTATAATGTCTAGTAAGCTAATAATTACAATATCAGCAAGTGCTACCAAGCACTGATTAAATTCCAAGCACTCTACTTTCAATAAACCCAGGTTAGGTTATACAGAAAGGGCATTTTCTGATGACATACAATAAGACATTGAACGCTGGAGTTGTCAAGTCTTGCCCTAACCTGAGGCAGATTTGAGTTTCAGGGAGGGGAGGGTGAGTGGGGATCATGTAGGGCTCAGCATCAAATGGTGGTACATCAGGCTTCCAGGATCCATCTCACCAGGAGAGGATGAAGTTCCCAGCAATGATTCTCTTCTTCTGGCCTTCCCCTCCTACAGAGAGCTGAACAGAGAACTCTATTTAAAGTTTGGAAGGGTAATATTTTTTCCCTTTGTTATTTTTAGGAGCTGAGATTCTTTTAGAAAAAAAAAATTTTCCCCCAACGTGCTGAGTAATAGATGTGAGATCATATTTATAGTGTTAAAGAATTTATAACATTTCAATGTTGAAATGGAAGGGTTTCAGAGGAAGGGTTGGGAGTTTCTTATCTGATTCTAGCAGCATCTCAAATTTTGTATTTTGGGGGCAAGGAGAAATTGAGGCAAACGGAAGTGAGTTGACTTCCTGAGAACCCTGCCAGGAACCTGGAACGGGCGTACAGAGGCAGCTATGTCTTATTTCCACTCTTCTTCTCAGCCAAAAGCTGAGACAAATGCCTTCCTGTCCCTCGTCACAACATTTACATTTCTATTTCCCTGAGTTTTCCATGTGTCTTCTCTTGCTTTGTCTCTTTTGTTCTTTCTCCGTTACATTAAGAAGAACACAGATTTAGACAGATGATGCAACTTGCATAAGATGGCAGTTAGTGAGGGAAGGACCTGGGATTTAAATTAAGAGTCTACATTCCACACGGTGCACTTTTCTTCACAGGGGATTGTGTGCCCAATAGGACTCTGTTAGGATTTGCATGAATGAATAAGTGTGTGAATAGATGAAGGAATGACTCTATCTACAGGTCCTTGACGTGGGTTTCAAGCTCCATATGTGCAATTGAGAATCCGTAGGTTGACTTGTTTAACAAGTAGGATGGTAGACGAGAAGGCCAGTGAACTCACCCTTTCAAGATAGTGACATCCTCAACTGCCAAAACTTATAGTTGTTCCTGGAAGGAGCCTTGGAGGAGGAGCCATGGCCAGTGTAGTTGTAAAAGCCAGTACTTACACACTGCTGACTATATGGCAGGCCTGGCTGGGATTTGAACCGTAGGCTCTGTCTCTAAGACCTGTCTATCACCACACTATCCTGTTTTCCATTAGGCCTCATCATAAGCTCATGTTGTGTTCTGGGCTCCTGTGTGCCACAAATATTTTGTACATCAGTAGACTCCTCACTTTTCTGGTAACCAAGAATCAATGTCCATGTCATGTCCTAATTTCCATTTTTTTAGGTGAAAAAGAATGGGGTAAAATGAAATGTTGTATGCGTATCTCACATGATTATTTTAAGGAATGAAAACAATACTCAGAAGAGTGTCTAGCACATTGTAAACACTTACCAAACACTAGCTATTGTTTCTACAAATAATTTGGGAAGGACGGCGTAGGGCAGCAGCCTCAGGGGCTGTCCTTTTGGATCCCTTGGGTTTTCACACTACAGTCAGCCTCAGCCCTCAAATAGTTTCAACAAACACTTTTAAGGGGAGAAATGTAGGTCAGATGAAACCATTTGAGAGCCTAGGGGGGCCTGGCAGGGAGTGTGGAGAATGACTTTCTTCTCGTGTTCTGCTAACTCTCACTACTTTCAGAAGGTTGCCTCCCAATCTAGAGTTTGCCCAGTCACTGTCCAGAGGTCTGCCTGGCACTCCTTCAAGTTCAACAGTGTAATGGCTGAGATGGTACCAAGGCTTCTGAGGCCATCTTCACATCCTCGGCTTTTTCAGACAATGGGGACCTTCCATCCTCTAGGCAATTGTTAAGCCATCATGGATATCATTGAAATTGAGTACTCACTTGGGCTTGGGAGATTCACTAATAGCCCAACAGTCAGGGGCATAAAACTAGACTCAGTTTTTTATGCCTTGTACAAAAA
This sequence comes from Mellivora capensis, assembly GCA_004024625.1. Lineage (NCBI taxonomy): Eukaryota > Metazoa > Chordata > Mammalia > Carnivora > Mustelidae > Mellivora > Mellivora capensis. The sequence goes on along the minus strand of PISX010004081.1, from coordinate 107,879 downwards.
AAGTTTTTTTTTTTTTTTTGATGTCCCATAATGTCCTCTCCCTCTCTTTTTCTCTGTCTCTGTCTTTCCTTCCATCCTTCCCTCCCTCCAAGAGTCAACCTAATCCATCTCGCTGCTGGAATTTTGAAATAGAAGTTCCTTCATATCCTGCTTCATTCAGCTTCTCTTTGTTTAAGAAATTTCCAAACCACCCCTCACACTGTCCCCACTGGCAGGCGATCAGGTTCTGGAACAGCCTGTGACCCTGCGCTGAGCCAATGGCACTGATGAGACCCAACTCCTCATCAGCCTCAGCACTGCCTGTAACCCCCCGTGTCAGCAAGAGACAATGCTGAGAATTAGACTTGTACATGGGGTATTTATTTGTTAATTTCCCTGAATGAAAGTTGACGTTAGAGTGACTTCCTTTTAGAATTTTAATTTCATAAATAATAATAAATCCCATTCATCAAGTATACACATGCATTAGGTATTAATCTAAGCACCTTACATATGACATTTCATTTAGTTACCATCATAGTACTGTAAGGTAGATAATATTATTATCCTTATTCAATAGGTGATCACTGTCCAGTAGAACTTCCATGATGGCGAGTCTTTCGGTACCATTCAATACAGTAACCACTAGTTATATGTGGCTATTGGCTACTTAGAAAGTGGCTAGTGCAACTGAGGGATTGAAGATTAAATTGAATTTAAAGTAGTCACATATGACTTGTGGCTACCATATTGGACAGCACAGAATTATAGATACAGACCTTCACAACAGAGTCACCAACACGTATCAGACTGAGAGGCTGCAGTTTCATTTTTGCCCCCATTCTTTCATGAGAAACATTTCATTTCTCAACTGAAGAAGGATCTGTGGGTCCAAAACACGTTCTCTGATGGGTGCTTAGAGCTCCAAACCCAACCCCACTGTGGATTCTGGCTCGTGGCCATCCCGGAATGAAGTATCGCCTATCCAGGTAACAACTTTTCAACTTTTAAGTAGCCAGAGTGGAGTTTCTAAAAGGATCATTCACTAGAACGGATTTACCTTGGGATCAAAATGAGTTCTTCAGAAAAGAAAGAGATTAACAAAATGGACATATGAGTATAGGTTACAAAGATAGCAGGTAACCAAAGGTGACAGAGTGATCGTGCCCGGACCAAATGCCACTGAGCCAAAGAACTTTGACACCAATAAAACAAAGCTCTCTAGCAGAAGTAGAAAGGGAGTAACACTGCCACCTGGCCCAGCCTGAACTCTGGCTACCCTCTGAAAGATACATTTGGCCTGTTTCTGAATACCAAAATGCTAAACCTAGTGTTCCCTCATCCAGGAGGCAGCACACCCTCTGGGACAGTGCATTAGCAAGAGTCACTCCAAAGTATACCAAGGGAGGGTGCGTTGGAAAAGACATATCCAGAAGCGATCGCAGGAGACTGCCTGGTCTGGTACTGCCTAAGAGAGTATTTTCTAAGATTCTAGGCGTTCTCGCCTTACATGTGCTTCTGACATACCTGATATAACACAGATTGCCCCCAAAAGTTTGCCTTGAGAAAGGACTTCTCAATGCGAAAGTTGCTAAGATTATTTGTATAACTGTTTCTGGTGGCTTCTGTATTAATCAAGGTTCTCCAAAGGAACAGTAATAATAAGATATGTGCGTGTGTGTGTATCTATTATATAAGAAATACCTAGACTTAGCCCATTGATGTTTTTACTGTGAGGAACTGACCCATGTGGTTATGGGGACTGAGAAGTCCCACACAGCTGCCTTGCGCAACCTGGAGACCCAGTCAAGCCAGTGGTGTAGTTTAGTCTGACTGGGGGCTGATGGTGTCATTCCCAGTCCAAGAGCAGGAGAAGACTAATGTCCCATCTTGCAGTCAGGCAGAGAAGGAGCAAATGCTCCCTTCCTCTCCCTTTCGTTTTATTGGGGTCCTCAGTGAATTGGGCAGTGCTTGTGGGCACTGGGGATCACAACCTGCTTTCCTGAATTCTGATTCAAATAAATGCTAATCTCATCTGGAAACACAGACACGCTTAGAAACAATGTTTAGCTGAATATCTGGGGACCCCATGACCCAGTCAGGTCATAAAAGTAACCATCATGACTGCTTTCCATACAAGTGATGTCTCAGAGCCCCAAAGAGCCCATTCCACAGAATCGGAAAACACTGGCAGGGAGAAGCCCCTGTCTGCTGGTGAGGTCAGCAGGGAAGATCTAGGCTCTGTGGAGCCCCATTGCCTGCTTCACAGCCCATTCCTGTGGCTTCTGGAACAAAGTGCTCAGCTTCCCTGAACCTGTCCCCGGCCCTTGGTGGGGTCTCTGAATCCTTGGTGTTGCTGTATACAACCTGAACCCAACCCCCGCCGACCCACTGAATCCCGGCTGTGGGAGGCAGCACCCAGCAGTCGGTCTGTCTGTGAAGGTCCCAGGAGACTGAGTCACGCTCAGGGTGGACACCGCTCCTTGTCAGTCTTGTCACACTTCACGGCCCTGGTGTGCTCGTCCCACCTGGTGACACCCACAGAGCACAGCCATCTCTCTCTCTCTTTTTTTTAGGCTTGAATTTAAATTCCAGCGAGTTAACATGGTGCAATATTAGCTGCGGGTGTATGATTTAATGACTCAAGGCTTCCAGACCACACCCTGTGGCAGTCCTCACAGCAGGTGCCCTCCTTCATCCCCACACCTGCTTCAACCATCACTCCATCCCCTCCCCCTGGTGACCATCAGTTTGTTCTCAATAGTTAAGAGTCTGTTTCTTGGTTCGCCTTTCTCTCTTTTTTTTCTCCCCTTTTTTCCCTCTGACTTATTTTGCTTAGCATAATACTCTCCAGCTCCATCCACGTTTCTGCAGATAGCAGGATTTCATTCTTTTTGATGGCTGAGTAATATTGTGAGATATATATATATATCTCACATCTTTATCCATTCATCTTTACCTATTCTCTCAGCAAGTCAGCCCAGAGATGAAAATGCTTCTGGGTATAATTTCCATCTCTTTCTACTTCTCTTTTTTTAAGATTTTATTTATTTATTTGACAGAGAAAGAGCGATCACAAGTAGGCAGAGAGGCAGGCAGAGAGAGGGAAGGAAACAGGCTCCCCACTGAGCAGAAAGCCCTATGCAGGGCTCAATCCCAGGACCCTGAGATCATGATCTGAGCCGAAGGCAGAGGCTTAACCCACTGAGCCACCAAGGCGCCCCCCAACTTCTCTTCTTATTTTTTTTAAGATTTTAGTTATTTATTTGACAGAGAGAGCAAGAGAGGGAATATAAGCAGGGGGAGCGGGAGAGGGAGAAGCAGGCTTCCCACTGAGCAGGGAGCCCGATGCGGGGCTTGATCACAGGATCCTGAGATCATAACCTGAGCCGAAGGCAGATGCTTAATCAATGAGCCACCCAGGTTCCCCCTTACTTCTCTTTAATTAAAAAAGAAATATTTTATTCATTTGAGAGAGAGAGAGAGAGAGCATGAGCAGGGGAAGGGGCAGAGGGAGAAGAACAAACAGACCCCTCGCTGAGCAGGGAGCCTGATGAGGGGCTCCATACGAGATCCCGAGATCACAACCTGAGCTGAAGTCAGATGCTCGACCCACTGAGCCACCTTGAATCTCCATTTTGCACACTGAGCTCTTGTTAGATCACCCAACACCCCTCTAAAGCCCAGGCTAGGGAAGAAACAGTCCCCTCAGAGGACAGGAGACACAAATGAAGATCTTGTGCCCAACTTTGATGCAGACGATTCCAGGGTTTGCCCATAGACTTGATATTGAATATTAATTTGCAATAATTGCTACTTCATTTTCACAGCATTAGGATGTCTTTTTGCTCCTGATTAGCTACACGTTTTCAATTTAAATTTTTATCATTTTAGTGAGTCAGAGCAAGTTGTGGTGTATTTCTTAGAAGGATATAAATTATTTTTCCTTTAGCCCATGTAAATGCTACTTTATATTAATATATATCCTGATATGAAACCATCCTGGTATCCTAAATCAGTAGTGTATGTGTGTGTGTGTGTGTGTGTAGGTGTGTTGTGCTTTCGCTGTCTCGGGCTATGCTGGCTTCTTAAAATAAATGGTGGCAATGACTTTCTTTTTGTCTTCTTTCTTATATTGAAAATTCAAGTGACATAGGAATTGTCTAGTCGCTGAAAGTTTGAGAGAATTCTGTAGGAAATCATGCGCCCTTAGAAGGCTTTACAGAGCTGTTAGGGACATATTCTTTAACATCTGAAAATATTATCGCAAGGTTATTGATTGTTTTTTCAGTTTATTTACAAACGACTCGTTTTTTATCATGTTCCTTTTAGTCAGAAAATCATCACTAGTTTTAAATTCATTCATATAGAATTTTACATCATGTTTTTATATTGCTAAAACCTCATTTTTATTTCTAATTTAAGTTGGGTTTCTTTACCATCTTTGCCAAAGGTGGGGTCTATGTAAACCTCCCCCAAATGGAATGAGTTATTTGCTTTCTTAATCTTGCTGTTTTTCTATATTAAATTTGCTAATTGTCTCTTTTATCAGTTTTTTCTTCCTATATTTGAGTCCCTTTTCATCATTCTAACATCTATGAATTGACTGTTTAATTCATGTTTTTATTCTATCATGTTTAATAATGAATGCATTTGCGGCTCTGGGTTTGCCTCTGAGTATGGTCTTTTTAATTTTGCAAATATTACAGAAGAAGGGAATCAATATTTATTGACCATGTACCTTGTCTGATGTTCTGCTAAATATTCACATCCTTCCTCATTTGTAAAATGGAAAGACTCCTGCTTTGCAAGGCTAATGGGAGACGGTGGGCGTAAAAGCCCCCGGACCCCAACAAGGCAAACAGTGCCTCGATCGCTTTACCCCTCGTGTCTCCATTTTGCACACGAGGAAACTGAGCCTCAGCAAAGTCAAGGGAGTTGTTCAAGGTCACTCGGGGAGAATGAGTAGCAGGATGCCACACCAGGTCTGTGTGAATGCCTCTTAGCACACCCATTCCCCCTTTGCGGTTCCTGCCGGGAAACCAGGAGCAAACCAGGGCAGAGGAGAGATGGGACTGTGGACAGGTCAGGGAAGCTGAGCAAAGCTGTCTTTGCTCCCAGTCCCAAGCCCAGTGGCCTCTGATCTCTCTAATTCCCACCAGTGGAGAACCTTAAGCATCTATTCCCTGACAGCAAACCCCAGAAAGACCTTCACTTCCTTTTTGCAGGAGAAAGGGTGGGGACAGCTAGTAGAAGTGCCCCAAATTGTTTGGAACTGGACAAGTTGCTCCCTCTCTGGCCCTGCAGAAGTCTGCCCCGCTCACTTGTGTTGGGGGAATTCCCCGAATCTGCCCAGGCATGGGTATTCCCCAGGGGAGGGCTTGGAGCCCAGATGTAGGTATCTGGTGGGCACCTAGGCACCTCCACCTGGGGAGGGTCTGGGCATGAGTGCATCTCTCCTGGCTCCCCGGAGAGGCCAGCTCTTTGTAGAGAAGGCAGTGGGGGCATGTTTAGGGTGGGGCAAGCTGAGCTGAGGTGTTTGCAGACATGCACACCTTTGTTTGCCTTTTGGCATCCCCACCAGGAAACTGACAGTTTACAAAGGGCTGGCAGGTGTCTCAAGGCACAGGGCTCTGCACATTCACGGCTGTTGAGGAAATAAATCCATTTCCACTTTGTGGCCCTGTTCTCTGGGGACTTATTTGTCAATGTGAGAAGAAATGATACAGGAACGGTTACCAGAGTATGCAAATGGAAATTTATGCAGTGGAAATGCAAGAAGAGCCCCAGGCACAGAGAGGGCGCTGAAGGTAATCCTGCAGATGTCCAGTAGGGGAAAGCTGGGGAGTGCCTGGGAACCCTGGGCCCAAACAAGCCCCTTCAGGAACTCTCACAGTCCTTGTGTCTGCTGAGAATTCCCACAGATTCTCCCCAGACATGGTAGCCCTGCAGATCCCTCTAGCAAACCCCTTTCTATGGCTGCCAGGGGCTCCAAGTGTCAGAATTCAGGACATGACTAGGCACGGTGTAACAGCATCCAAGACAAGAGATCTGGGGTCTTCCAGAATCAGTCTCTGAGTTAGCCAGGGAGTAGGTGAGGGTCTGAGTAACACATCTTGTATCTATCTTGTAGAGCATGTGGCTAGACTCTAACCTGGATCCCAGAAAGCCTATACTGACTTCCAAGAGGGGGCATTCCACAAGGAAAGCTTTATTATGCTTATAAAGGTGTCCTGTAATAAATATATCTCTTTGGGAGGGTTATTTATAACCTGTTACTAAAACACTGCTTGTTGGAACCGGAGGGCTATTTGATGTAAGGATCCCAAGTCCTTATTTATGTTTATCTCCTCATGCATTTTGCTTATGCATGTCTTGCCTGTCTTGTCAGTTATACGCCACCCCTTTGACACCTGCCTTCCTGATAGCAATCAAACCAGAAGAATGAGGAGAACTTTCCTAACTCAGATTTTAGACACCTATTTAAGAATTAACCCCTACCCCTCAAAGACAAAGTGAGTGATGTCTTAGGTACCACCCGGAGACACAGAGGAATGAAAGATGCTCATGGCTTTCCTCCCTCTTGCCTAAGGATATATTAAATGGGAAATCAGAGCCTCACTTCATCCTGGAAGGTGCAAGCAGATTTGACATCCAACAAGGAGAGGCCGGTAAGGATTCAACATCTTTCCTCCGGGCCCTGGAATAAGCAGGCCTGAAGTCAGCCTCCAGGTAGGGAGAGACAAAGGGTGGTGCCCACCCAGACCCCAGAGTTCTACCCCAGCTTCTGAGGAGGCAAGATCAGCATCCTTGGTGCTGCTGTGGACGACCTGTTCACTCCAGTAACAACATTTCCTAGAACATCAGCTCTGGGCATCTCTGGCAAAATGCGAATCAGAAGCAGGTTGGCCTACCAGCCCTGCAGAAGCCTGGCTGGGTCTCTCTTCACTTCCCTCATCATCGCCATAACCATCCCAAGGTTACCTTCACTCCAGCCATGCCAACCCCCATCGCCACCAGCTCCTTCTCCATCTTGTTTGGAACTGGCCCTAGTGAGACCTTCCCCAGTTCTCACCACTCGGATAGGGAAAAAAAAAAAAAAAGCATTATTCAGAAGAAGGCATATGAAGGGGTGGGTGGGGCTTCAAGATGTGTTCAGTAGAACTCTCATGGCTTACATTCCCTTGCAGGAGATTGCTGGTTCCTGGCAGCGCTGGGCTCCTTGACTCAGAACCAGCAGCATCTGCAGAAGATCCTGATGGACCAAAGCTTTTCACACCAGTATGCAGGGATATTCCGTTTCCGGGTATGTGCACTGCTGGGACGCTCCTTACGTGGATGGGTTCTCTGAAAGCACAGGGAGGCGAGCTTCTTGAACACCCTCGTGGTCTGCTAGCTTAAGATCGAAGAGTCACCTATGTGTTAATTACTTTGTCTCTCTCTATTAAAGGACTTGAGCTCAACATCTGGCAGCACATAGGAAGCATGAGAGTAAAAATAAATGTTTTCATGTAAATAAAAAGAAATGGCAGAAACAATTCGCAAAAAAAAAAAAAAAAAAGTCATTAATCAAGAACCCTGTACATCATTGAGCCTTTGTCTCTGTTGATCCCTGTGCCATATTTTGCCATTTGGATTACAGGAGCTTTAGAATCAGATGCAACATCTGGTAGAATAAGTTTTCCTTCATTATTCTTTCCTTAAAAATATCTTAGTAATTCTTGCACATTTATTTTTCCATGAGAATATTAAAATCATTGTGTCTAATTAAAAAGAGATGCCACTGTGATGCAGAGTGAAGCAGCATTAAATTTATGTATTAATTTGGAAACATCACATTTTTATTATTTTAATTATTCCTTCCCAGAAACATGGTCTATCTTTCTATCTATTCAGAACCTCAATAAAATGCTTTTATGCCCTTCAATAAAATGTTATAGTTATGTTTCCATATTGGTGTGACAGCCTTCTCATTAAATATATTCCCAAATATTTTATAATTTTGTAGCTAGTATGAATGAGATTTTCCCCCTTCATTTCTAACTAGATGTTGCTGACAAGAGGAAAGCCACTCCTTATTATATAGTAAATTATAGCTAACCACCTTACCAAGTTCCTTGATTAGTTTTATTTTTTGTGTGTGTTTTTTTAATTAACTGATATTCTCTGCAAATAAAGATAATTTTGTCTCTATTTTTAATATTTCTAGAACTCTCTTTGCTCTGTTGTATTAGTTAGAGGGTCACAATCCTAAATAAGAATGACAAGAGCAAAGTCCTATGTTCTCCTGATTTTAGTGATGTACTCTCTTGCTGTGCCATTTTTTTTTGATGCACTGTGGGATTCAATTTGATAAAATTTTTATTAGAATTTTTGCATCGATATCATATATAGAATTGTTTTCTAGTTATTTTGACTATGTGGAGTTATGCTGGCTTTTTACACTGTGTCCATTGACTTTTACATACCTTGATCTGAAATAATTTGAACAATTGGTTGTTAATCATTGCTTATCTGTTCTTTCAAAGTAAAACAGACAATAGTTAAATCATCTGGAATTACCTGTATTAATTTTAAGATAGTATACTTTTGGTTTTGGTTAAGTTTTGGTTGTAGAGTTTTAGATTATTTAAATTATGACCAGAGAATATATTCATAAAATCTTTACATTTGGGGGACTTATTAAGATTTTATTTATGTCAATTCTACAACAGTTTTTGCAAATGCTTCATGGACATATGAGAACATCCGGTGGGCAAAAATTTTACATGTGGACTCAAGCTTTCCAATTTGCAGGTTGTTGTTTCTGCAATTAACTTTTTTTTTATCTTGGCTTATTTTTTTGTCTGCTTGATATAATCAAGTCCTAAAAGAGGTGAATTGAAGTTCTTCCCTAAAGCTACACCTTGGAGGGTTCCTCTTATGTTTTCAGATGTTTAGGCTTTAAACTTTTCCTGTTATATTCTGTGATGCCTAAAGGTTTATGTTCTTGCTATCCTGTGGTTGGAATAAAGTTCACACAATATCCCTCTTTTTTGTATCTAATGTATTGGGCTTAGAATTCCTTTTTATCTGATATCCATATTGCTACTTCAGCTTCCTGTCATTTATGTTTTCCTGTTACATCTTTATTCATCCTCAATTTCACTCTCACCATGTTTCTTATACAAAGCATATTTAAACCTCACTGCCTACCATTGTTGCTTTCACCCTTCATTCCCTCTTAAGATTTTTGTTCTAATTTCATCCTCGTTAAGTAAGTAGTTCCTTGAATAATTTCTTCCAGTCACATGGGTGTTTTTTGTTTGCTCTTACTTATGAATAATATGCCAGTTGGGTTTGGGATTCTTGGATCCCATTCCCTTTCCTCAAATATCTGTAAACTCTTCCTTTGTCTCCTACTTCCAATGCTGCAAAAGAAAAATCCAATGCTAATCTATGCTCTTGGCTTTGTTTGCAACATGCTTTTCCAAACTGTGAGTTTAGGAGAGGTACTCTGTCTCCTTGGTGTTCAGAAATTTCTCTGGAATTTGTCCTGATGTGTGCCTTTTTGAAATTAATCTTGTCTGGAATTCAGTGAGCCCTCTCATTCTGAAGACCTATCTCCTTTTCCTGTTCAACTAAACATCCCTTCATTATCTCTGGGTGTCCTCCTTTATTTTGATCTCTCTTCCTGAAGTTCAACTATTTGCATACTTGAGCTTCTAACAAGTTCCCAGGGGTTGCTGATCCTGGTGGTCCAAGGAACTGAACAAGGAGTAAGCTAGAAGATACAAGGTTTACTGCCTGGGCTCACTTCAGCCTGCAAGTATTGGTAGTAACACATGGTTAGGAGAAACTGAGGCCCAGACGGAACTCTCTCTGCCCTTCTGAATGGTGAGAAATTTCCACAGTTCTCCAGAAAAAGCTGAGGTGTTGACTTCTATACATCTGTTCTCATCACTCTGAGCTTGGGCACTACACTCTGGAAAGAATCCAATACCCCCCAAAAAATAAAAATAAAAATAAAAAGAATCCAATGCCCAGGCAGCATGGCTGCTTTGCCCCCAAACACTTCTGGCGTCCCTCAGACACGTGGGTGCTGAAAAAATGGCACCAGCATGTCTCTTTGAGGGTCTAGACATTATTCATATGCCAGCCCTCCTCACCTAACGGGGTGAACCAGGAAATGCACATCAGTGGCCTCATTCTTGACCCACTCTGGGAACAAGATCTTATCTGGTGCTCCCCTTGTATAAGGATAGCAAGTTTGGTCAGCATTACTCATGTGGGAATACTAGAGTGAAGGGGACTTCTAAGTGAAAACCAACCAGAGGAGCTCATTCAAGCCAGAACTCACTCATTCCTGATAGTCTGCTCTGCACTGGGCACTATTCTAGGTGCTGAACAAAGAAGCTATGGAAAAATAGTTTCTATGTTCCAAGCTGGATCTCACGTTCACAATCTCATCTGACCCCAATCACGGCCGTATGAGGAGGTTCTTACTTTATCACCATTTGACAGATGAGAAACTGAGAATACAGAAAAACTGAGACACAGAGAATTCAGTGTCTTACGCAATGTCTGTTGCTCAGATAACTAAAGGGAAAACCAGGACTCGAGCACAGTTCCGGGGACTGGCCACTGTCTGCTACAATTTGCTCTCCAGATCACACTGCTTTTCCAGTACCCCACTTCTAGTCTTCCTTGGCATCTCAAACATGGTTCCTGATCTCCCTCCTGGTAACACCCCTGTTGGCTCTCAACCACCTCTCTACACAATTGACTGCATTAGGGACCCGAATCGCAGCTGTACCAGAACCAGCTGCCGTGCACTGAGCTCACTAATGACCATGAAAACATCTTTGCTTTGTCTCCACTGATATCCCTTTCTCCGTCTCTGCTCGGAACGTGCGTGCTCAGCTGGATGCAGTGGTCCAGCATCTGCGACAGTCAGCTGTGGAGAAAGCCCTGTGGATGGCTTCCCGTCGCTGCCAATCAGATGAGAGATCACATCCACCCAGCTTTACTCTGAGCCCACCTGTCAGAGACTTGCCTTCATCGAGGCTCAGACCCGAAGCTAGAAGGCCAGCTGCTTATCCGGCACAGGGGACACCAATGAAGAAACTCCAAAAGGCTGGCTTTGTTAGGAATCTTCCTCATTTGGTGATGTCCCCCGGTGAACCATTAAGAGTTGAACACTGAAGACTAAAGCGGTCTGTTTTGGAGAGGAACATCTGGTTCATTTGCACTCTTAGCGGTGGCGGTGCCACTCAGTTTCATTTCTGCTCCTCTGATGGCAGGGCCAGCCTCACATGGGCTGAAGAGGGCCGGAGCAAGCCTGTCACTGCTCAGTGCTCCCGAGCAGTCCTCATCATCCAGCCTTCAGGCCTTTGCCCACACTGTCCCTGCCATCTGGGATGCCTTTCCTACCTCCTTGCCACCTGTTTAAGTCCTGCCTCCTCCTTCGAGGCTTTGGCTCCCAGTAGGCTCTCCTGTCTCCTGTGATAACACTCTGTATCTACCAGTCTCCTTATTATTCAGCATCTGGTCTGTCTATTGCCATTTTGTGCCCACGGTATACCTGGAAAGTCTCATGTGTGTCTGAAGCTCCTAGAGGGCTTGCCAAAGTGAAGCCAGAGTTAGCAGCAAAGTCTAACTAAAACCCAAGTCTCTGTCCATGCAGCCTGTATCTTCCTTGACTCACTTGATCTGTGACTCATCTGTCCAGTGCAGTTGACATGCCTGGCCCCTGTCCACTGACCTGGGCCAGGATTTTGTTTTGGATAGAGTTTGTTGTGACACTGATGAGGTCATGTCATGACAGTGGTTATCATTTGGCATGGGTTGGGGGTCCAGAAGCTCCCTTCTGCCCTGGTTCCACTAAGGCATATATTTCATCTCTCTTCCAGTTCTGGCAGTGTGGCCAGTGGGTGGAAGTGGTGGTTGATGATCGCCTGCCTGTCCTGAATAAGGAGTACCTCTTTGTGCGTCCTCGCAGCAACAACCAAGAGTTCTGGCCCTGCCTGCTGGAGAAAGCTTATGCCAAGTAAGGGTAGCCCGCCCCTCTGACCAGGGCCTCAGCGCTGCCTTGCCTGCCCTGCTGCTGGCCCTGATGGATGCTGCATAGCAGCTCACCCTAGGATTTTTGGCAGCTCTGCACGCATGTGATGGCCTGGGAGCATCAGAGCCATTGCCACCTGGCTGGGCATCCCCCATTAAAAAATCACTGCCTGCAAGGCTGTGTTGGGGCCAAGGGAGGAACCCAGAGACACATAGCAAGGGGTGGGCAGGGCAGGACTGAACAGAGGTATGTACTAATAATACTGTTATTACAAGGGCTGGGATAAGAGCCAAAGTAAAATATAATAGCATCGCTGATGGTCAAAGTCTGAGGGAAGGACAGAGAGAACATTCTTGACTTTCTGACTCACAGAGAGTCAGGCTGAGGTTGTATAGAGGACGGGGCATTGAGTGAGGCCTTGAAGGTTGGGTAGAATTTCAGTAAGAAGAAAGGGGATGTGTTGGGGAGTTCTTCCCAACCATGGGATTGATTCAAGCAAAGACCTAGGGGCAAGACAGCTCAAAGTGAGGTCAGGCAGTTGGGGGCCCGGTATGACTACTATGAGATGGTATCTGTGCTGGGTGGTGGGGTAGGCAGCGCAGGCGTCTCTGGTTATCCTGTGGTCCAAGCGTCATGATGCAAGGACTACCTTCTAGTGTTAACAAGCTTAAGTTCACCCCAATTCATATGTTTTAACTAGACTCTTTGAGTTGCATGTATTCAGAAGATGTGTACTGAGCATTTAACCACAGGCCAGGCATTGTGCTTGGCACGGGGACAAAGACTCTGAGACTGGCTTAAGTAGGTGTGAGCAAGAGTGTGTGTTAAGTGGAAATGGTCAATGTCACAGAGACCTGTGCAGGACACATCAGAGCTAGAAATCAATGCTAAGAGACAAAGGGACCATCCCTTTCAGGATAAAATGAATTAGTGGAGTATCACCAAATCATGTTCCCTAAAGGTCATCACCACCAACCAAATTTTATAGGATGGGAAGCCAAGACTCTCAGTAGTCACGTGATGGTAATTGCTAGCCTGAATCTGCTCTGGATTTCAGTGATTTGCCCAGGGACATTATTTAGTAAGACTGAAGACCCTACTGGATCCAGTCCTGGGCCCGAAGGATGTTAAAAACCCCACAGACCATGCTAGCACTCCAGTCCCTGTCCTTCTAGAGGTCATGATCTGAACAGCCATGTATCTTGAGAGCTTTTTTTTTTTTTTGCATTCTGTCTGTTGAGCCTATTTGTAGAAAACTAAAGCTATTGCTCATTTCCAGTGTCAAGAAGAGCTGTTCATTAGCATTTGAGAAGGAACCCTAGCTAACAGCCAAGGTTGTTGAACCGATCCATATGTTCGGGGAGGTTAATTTGCTTCTAAGCTACTTACCCAAACACTGCCATTTCTTTCCAGTATGGATTCAGCTCTCACTACTTCAGGGCTTCGTTTTTTTCCTTCTGTGAAAAGGGGAGCGTGCCAGTTCACTTGGAGAATTAGAAACCTCGTGGAATGAAATGATGACTTTGACCCCATTTTGTTAACAGTCGACCTAAACCAATCATTCAGCTTGAAAAGAAAATGGGAAACTGGACCCGGAATCCACATTCCACCGCCTAAAGAAATCTAGTGGAGGATAAAATGTTTCAAGCTAGTAAGCTGTTTAAAAGATTTCCCCTCTGTCCGAAGAAGGGAATCATAGAATGAAGGAGTGAGTGCAATGGAATGAGAGCTCTCAGGGCTGGAAGGGGCCTCTGTCAGCCTCAAGTCCTGCCTCCTCCTTTGAAAGATGAAGAAACTGATATGCAGAGCAACCCAAGGTCACATGGTGTTTGAGACCAAGCTGGGATGAGAACCGTACCCCTTGTCGCAGGTTTTTCCATCATCCCTTAATGCTGTCAGTTTTATGTTAAAAAGATTTGTTTTTGCTTCTTTGGAACTCAGGGTCAGGCACAAACATGGAGAACCCATCCATCCCCATGGAGATGACCATCCTCGAATGTAGGCCCCACCCATGAATGTAGGCCAATGAACACATGCATCCCAAACTTTCAACTCTCCTAGCAACTGGGAAGTCTGGAAATGAATTGGTTGAGTCTGTCAGATCTACATCAGCAGGTTTTCACACACACCCCCTTCCAGAGGTCATAACATAGGAGATCACAGGACAAAATCTGTCAGGTGGCGTATCACCCTACACAGAATCTGGGCAATTAAAAATCCCAGCATTTTAGCGTCCTTTCGGATTCTGATGTAGATGTCTGAATTCTTCCCTCTTTCCTTGCATAGCTGGGCAGATAGACACTTCCCCCAAATGAGGCTGCAGTCCAGAGATGAGAACAAGGCACTCTCCGAATTCCTGGGCTAGGGTGACAAGGTGTAGTGACAGGTGTGGTGAACACAGTTGTCTCTATCTTTCCTTCCCTTTCTGTTTCCTGTCAGCAAAGGGGGCTTAGAATAGTTGCCATGTTCCTGAAGCATCAGCAGGATTTGTGAGCTCATGTTTGTGAAGCAGAGAGATAGCTCCTTGTCAAATACCCAGCTGCTGCTGAGACAGGTTTGTGGGCATCGTGGAGAGATGGTGAGAGAGAGGATGCTGGCCTTCCCCATGCATTGGGTTTCTCCGTGGCAACTGTGGGGTGTTGTGAATCCAAGACCTCAGACTGGGTCCCCAGACACTGAGGCAGTGGGCCCGAAGTTGCCGAGCCAGGTCCTGGCTCTTTTCTGGAATGGCCCCAGTGCAGCCCTCTTGAAAGCTAGGGAGGGCCCCTGAATGCCTCACCAAGAAGGGGCTCTTACAGTTGGGGAGGTCATGCTGGTGGGCTCCAGAATAGGTTCCAGAACCCCAGTCTTTGTGAACTTCCAGGACCCTCAGCAAAGCCCCTCCTACTCTAGGACCAGAGCCAGAATAACCTGTGGGAAATCAGGAGTCAGACATTCAGACCCAATTGGGCATAACCATTATCAAAGGTAGGCTTTGCCTTTGACTAAGTAAATACCCCAGAGATAAGAGTTGGTCAGGGCATAACCCTGGGTCAGGGAGAGAGAGAGACAGGAAGATAAGATTTAGAACCAGTTTTTTGTTTGTTTTTTTTTTTTGGTTAAAGATTTTTATTTATTTATTTGACAGAGATCACAAGTAGGCAGAGAGGCAGGCAGAGAGAGGGGGGGAAGCAGGCTCCCTGCTGAGCAGAGAGCCCGATGCGGGGCTCGATCCCAGGACCCTGGGATCATGACCCGAGCCAAAGGCAGAGGCTTTATTTAACCCACTGAGCCACCCAGGCGCCCCTAGAACCAGTTTTAAATTTTTTTTTAAAGATTTTATTTATTCATTTGTCAGAGAGAGAGAGAGAGAGAAAGAGTGAGCACTGGCAGACGGAGGCAGAGGGAGAAGCAGGCTCCCCACCGAGCAAGGAGCCCGATGTGGGACTCGATCCCAGGACGCTGGGATCATGACCTGAGCCGAAGGCAGCCGCCCAACCAACTAAGCCACCCAGGCGTCCCTAGAACCAGTTTTAAAAACAAGTTGAGATCAACCTGTCACATGGCAGTTTCTGCAGAATGGCCTTTTGTGTTTCCTTAGCTTCCTGTTTTAAAGGACTTGTAAGCATCCGTGGCATTTGTGCCTGGGTGGTTGTCCTGCTTTCAGTGGCTATTTGACCTGTATTTGCTGAAGTGAGTTTACGTGAATGCTGGGCGGTGCCCAGGAGGAGAGAGTGGCAGGGGTGGGACTATGGGAGAAAGGACTGAGGGGCCCCAGGAACCTACCCAGTCAACCTCGATGTTCTCAGGTGAAAGACCCAGAAGGGAGGGTTGCGGGCCACCTAGAGGAGCCGCAGGGAGGAACTCGGGCCCAGAGCCCCACAGGATTTCCGTTACCAGAAAGCAAGCCCTGGTCAGAGCTTCCCTACTGCCTCTGGCCTGTGAGGGGTGCGGCCTTGGCTGGGGACAGATGAGAAAGTCGCAGGTGAGAAGTCTGAATGACTGGGGCAATGGTGGGGAAGACTCCCTCTGGGCAGAGTTGACACCAGGAGTCAGGGTCTCTCCCTGCCTGGCCTCAGCTTCAGGTCTTCATGGGTTTCCCCTGTCTGTATCTTGGGGTTCCCTGGGAGCCTTTCCAGTTTACCCCACTGACAGGAACTTAAAAACAAATCTGCTCTTGTCTGGCCCTGCTTCAATGGTCAGCGTAGCCTCTCTCCCGGGAGCACCATCACAAGGCCCCGGTCCGCCATGCTCTTCCGGCTCCAGGGATCCTTCCTGCCTAGAATGCCCGCCCCGCTGGCATTATCCGGATAAACTCAGCTCAGACCTGTGCCCCTCTGAGAGCCTCCCAGACCGTCAGGCATTTCCTCTCTGCTCCAAGATGATCCGCATGCTTTCAGAGCAAATAGATCCTCAAGGGATGCAAAGAAACTAGACGAGTTATTCTAAGGAGAGTGTCCCTGTGGCAGGGTGCCATTGGGAAGGAGCGACAAGTGCAGGTAGGAGCAGGGGGAGCGTAGCTTTGCTGTGCCCAACAGTGACAGCCACGAGCACGCCCACTGTGAGCCACGCATGCCAGGACCAGCATACCCGTCACAGAAAGCCTGTGGAGGTGGGGACTGTCCAATGCCCCTTCTCTTGCCGACCAAGGGGGCCATAGAAAATCTCAGCCTCTTGCCCATGACTGGGAACTCATGAGAGGGGAAACCGGGAGCTGAACCGGAGCTGTTTGGTTCTTGAATCTGGGATCTCGTCTCCCTAGTGAGTGACTGGGGTTGCTTAGGTTTGGGAGAGAATGAAGAAGAGGGGAGATGGGGCAATAAGCCCAGGCAGGAGCAGAAACCCCACGCAAGAGTGGGAAGAGGTGCGGTAGAAGACATGTATGAGGTTCCACATGGCTTGCTTGGACGATGTGTTAGGTAAGACTCATCCTCACCTTCGTTACCTTCAATACAGTCGACTGGCCTCCCTGACGGTCCTGGGATGAGGGGGTTAGTTCTGAGAGCGGGAGATCTGGACCACGCTTTGCACTGCAGAACGGAGGCTGCTCGTGGCCACAGCAGGCACCAGGCTGTTGGCTGAGCTCCTGGAGGGGAGGTCTCGCCCACCTTTGAACACTCCGTTCCTAGCACGGTACCCCTCACACAGCAAGGACTTGCCACTATTGTTTAGCAGAACAGGAAACAGTGGATATTCATCATCCTAATATCCTATGTCTATTAAGGGCTTGCCACATGCCAGGGAAGTAATTTGTCCAAGGTCAGACAGCTAAACACGTGGAGAGGTTGGGATTCGATCTCTGGCCTGAGGCTCCAGCACCTGCACTCCTAACCCCTGCACGATACTGCTGCTTGTGGGGCTGCCCAGCCCCGGGAGACCAAGGGAAGGACAGCGGCAGAATCTCCGTCCAGGCGAATAGATGGCAGGTGGCCATGGTCCGGGGCTAGACTGGGCGGTCCTTCCCTGGGCGATACGCAGAGGTCAGGTGTGCAAGCTCCCTTCCTGGAGCGTCTCACCAAAGGCCCTAGAGGGGCTGACGTGACTTCCCTCTTCTAGGTTCTATGGGTCCTATGCTAACCTGCACTACGGCTTCCTTCCTGACGCCCTGGTGGACCTCACGGGAGGGGTGGTCACTAACATCGACCTGCACTTTCCTTCTGACCTGGTGATGATTGTGAAGACAGCAGCCAAGGCAGGCTCCCTGATTACCTGCGCCACCCCGGCCGAGGTGAACAGACTTGACTCCTCGCCCAGGAGTATCTAGCCACCAGCCAGTTCAGCTCGTAAGGGGCATGGCCAAGCGGGTGCCATGATGTCATCCTCACAGCAGCCCTCCCTCTGAGACAGGGGCTGCAGAATTCACTTACAGAAGAGGATATGGGCTCAGAGAGGCTGAGGAAAGCTCTCAGCCTCACACAGCCAGTAAGTGGCTGAGCTGGGTTCGACTGCCTGTGGCCTGACCCTGAGGCCTTTGCCTAGCACAGCCGTGTGACCAGGCATAATGGGGTCCATAGGGACTGGGCAGCCCTTTGATTCTCACTGGCTCCAACGGCGGCATCCTAAAGTCAGTGTGTCCCATTCTGAAAAGCTTGGATGACCCTCCAAATTATTTTGGAGTCTATTCTGAGACAGCTGGCTCCCTATCCATGAGAATATTTCCAGCGCTCTCTAAACACGTGGGCTTTGGGCCACACCACCCAATCTGAAACACTCCCCAAAAACTAGCATAC
This sequence comes from Mellivora capensis, assembly GCA_004024625.1. Taxonomy (NCBI): domain Eukaryota; kingdom Metazoa; phylum Chordata; class Mammalia; order Carnivora; family Mustelidae; genus Mellivora; species Mellivora capensis. The sequence continues at coordinate 89,648 of PISX010004081.1, read as the reverse complement.
ACTTTAGTTGCTCACAGTGTAGGGGTGCTGGGTGTTCCACGCTCCTACAAGACACCCAGCCAACGCGTTTTGTGCCGCGTGTCACTGAGGACAAGGGACTGGAGGAGGAAGCAGTCCATGTTGGCCTCGGGACTCTGGGGTTCTGTCAGAAACGGGGTAGTCTCCGGAGGTATGACACGCCTGGGGCCTCAACCACCCGGCAGCCTGCAAACTCGGTCCCTGTAGAAAAGACTTCGAGGAGCCTCTGCCTTTCCAGTGCCACAGTTTAGCTGCTGATTGAACTGTGCTTCTGTGTTCCTCTGAGGAACCTGTGAATGTGTAATGCTTGGTCTGCTTTCCTCCTCTGAAGCCGACAGGTGTGGCCAGGAGACTGGAGAACGGCCTGGTGAGTCAGCACGCGTACACCGTGACTGGAGCCGAGCGGGTAAGTCTCCCATGGGGAGTGTCTGGCTTTCTTGTTCCTCAAAACAGGAGTCCGCATCCCATGCCTTCAGCAAGCCCCCACCTGGCCTCATTCCTTCCATTCCTCCAGAAATTCTGGTGCCCAGCATCTTTCTCACTCAGGGACCCACCAGAGCTCTCGCGGTCCTTGTGCTGATCGTAGACGGGCTGAGCGTCCCGCTAGACTGTGGGCTTAGCCCAAAAAGAAAGAAGAAAGAACCACCCAGCCAACTAGGATGAGCCCTGGAAGGGTTTTGTTGGTTATGTACCAGCTAAACTGCTACCACGGAGGCCCTCCAAAAAACAGGGGCTTAAATAAGATAAGGTTCATTCCTATCTCAGGGAAGCAGGGAAACCCAGAGCTGATAGCTGATAGGTGACTCCGCCATCAGCAACGTGGGTTCTCCCTGTGAGCCCAGGGCAGCTGCTCCAAGGATGGCCATCTTCCATCCAGGGAAAGGAAAAGAAGCCAGGGGATGCTTATATGTTCATATAGAAGGCACCCATCAAAAAACACACACACCATGTCATCTCAGACCCCATTACTTCGAACTTAGTCACGTGCCACATGGAGGCCCAAGGGAGTCTGGGAAACATCTGTCTAGACTTTATTCCCATGTTAGAGGGGAGGACAGCTGTTGGAGGACAGTGTTCCCCCTTGATGCAGACATGGACCTGGGGTAGACAAAAGCGTATGTGATTATTGTGTGCAGTATCATTTGGTCCTGAAAACATGACTGACGTCCAGCCTCCTCCTTTCCTAAGTGAGAAGCCGAAGCCTGAGAGGGGAAGGTCAGGGTCACCACAGCTACTTGAAACCGCTGGGCTTGGACACCAGCTGTGTGGTAACTGTACTTTCTGGCCTTAAGACAATATCCCACACATGTTCTCTGTCTCTATTTCCCACCACTCGTGAGGCCTAATTGTGTCCTTGAGGCCCTGAGAGGCCATCCCAAGCTCCAGGGTACACTTTCCACAGGTGTTTATGACCATAGAACGCCGAGCATCGGGCACTGTTTCTGGCATGGGTTGTCATCTTTGCCTTCCTTCTCTCTGTATCAGTCTGTCTCCCGTCCAGTGACCCCAGGCCACTTGCTCTGTCGTTTTGTGTCTTGGTGAGTTTTCCACAAAATAGAGACACTATCTTCTGCCTCCTGTTTTTCTCCTTAAGGAAATGCATCACAAAATGCTTTCCTCTGCACAGTACCTGAGAGACAGTAGGCACCTAATAAATGCTCATGGGATTATGGATGAGTGCGCTTGCGTGAGTGGATAAACGTGTCCCTCTGTGGCCTGTGAAGATGACGTCACTGAACCTCTGCGTCCATCACAGAATGGATGGGAGGCACTCAGAACACATTTCCCATGAGCAAGGAAGAGGTCACCCTGATTAAGCAGGGAAGACCCCAGTCACAGCGGCCCCAGATTCTCCTCCTCCAAATGCTCCCAAGCCCGTCTCAGAAATCTCCATGGGGGCAGCCAGTGCCATCGTTGCACCAGGCCACACAGGGACACGCCACTTCCCACGACTCCTGGATGTGCAAAGTCCAGACTAGGAATGACAGATTGGTTTCCTTTTGTGTCAGCCTTGATCCATTGACAAGGCTGCTTGGATGACTGTGTCGATGAGACTCTGGCGTTGCTTCCAGATTTGGGGAAAGAGCTATGATCAATGAGTGATCTGTGCTGGAACAAAGGAGCCGTGGCACCTGTGTGATGTCTCCGCCCTTCCTGGGAAAGGCCCTTTATATAATGAGACAGCCCTTGGTTTTAATCTGCCATGAGCCCTGAAACCACTTCTCCTAGGACTAATCATTCACACTAATCATTCACAACCTGCAGGACTAGCGTTTAAGGGAATACATCGGAGGAAATAATCATCCTGAACAAGATAACCTGCATCAACTCTTCCCTGGGGGGACCCTTTCTGAGAGCGTGGCCAGGGCCAGGTGTACAGTCAGTGGCCAGGAGAGGTGAAGCAAGAGTGAGTTCTCAGAGGTAGTCATGACCTTGGCCTTGAGTGTGACCCCTGAACCTCTCTGCCAAGGCCCAGGAACTCACCTTGGTTGAAGATTTCTCCTCCCAAACGAGGAGGTCACAACTGACTTCAAGTGCTAAGATTAAACCAGCCCGTAAATGCAGTGTGTTTCTTAATCTGCTCATCCTCCTCTGAGCAGGACACAGACAGGAAGATAAATGAAATTGGCATATTTTATTACGCACCTAGCTCGGGCGGTTACTCCCCTGGGCAAGGGGGTGATTGTTTATCTGCATGCCTCATTGAGCCCTGCTTTCAGCTTCTTCACTTGCTGGCCGTTCTTCTCCCCTATGCCCATTTCAGCCCCGACTATGGTGGGCACTGAGGGTGGCTCATTAAGCTTTTTGGGCCACTGGGCAACCATTTCTCATATCCCTGCTCCGTGGGCTCCACCAGGCACCGACAGTTAATAAACACACTGGGTAAGAGACCTGGAGTGCCCGGGGATGGGGAACCTGGGTCTGTGCCAGGAGTCCCCCCAATCCCATGCATCTTTAAAAGCCAAAGCACCTTCCCTATAGGGCCAGCCAGATGGAAGGGATGGAAGAGAACTTTATCCAAGCCAAGTTCTCTGGGCCCGTCTGACCGCGTTGTTCCTACATGGTATTGCCCTACTGGTGATGACACAGGCCTTGGGCTGGTGGCGCAGAGGTCAGGGTTGTGGCCACACCCGAGAGTGGTCTGGGACCTGGAGCAGCTGTAACCTTTATCTGCTCCCATCTCCAAATTCAGCGCCTGGCATGGGATGAGAACTCTTCTTCTGCCACTTAAACTGTGGCCTTGGGAAGGTTGCTTAACCTCTCTGGTGCTCAGTTTCCTCCTGTGCAAGACAAGGGTTCTATAAATATCCACTGGCAGTTTGAAGGACAGAAGGCACTCCGGCGACGCTAGGCTCCGAGCCCCACCTGCATATGTGGGGTTCTCCTCCATGTGGTGAGACTGTGCTCGGGGCTGTCTCCGCTGCCTCTGGCCTGGAACCACGGAGCAAGTGGGCCCCTTCTCTGGCCCCTGCAAGGACTCGGCCTCCACGGATGACCTCAGCACCCATCAGCGTCCAGCTATAATACACAACCACGCTTTAATTCCTCTCACCAGGCTGAGGGCTCCTGGATCTGGGAATGTGGGTTCAAAGGGTTGAGTTCGTTTTGTTGTAACTTATCAACGGTCCTGGACTCTGGCCTCCGTGGTTTGAAGGATCCAGCCTCCATATCAGGGGACTAGTGCTGATGGTGCCTGGGGAAGGAAGGAAAGTTCAGGTCATCAAGGTGCCTGCCTGCCGATAGTGGCAGGGTGACAGGGGGCCTGGGGCAGTGCCAGGGTACAGGTGTGGGAGGGCTAACCTCGGCTGTCTTGACCCCCAGTCTGTCCCACTCTTGCTTGAATCAGCCTCCTCTGTATCCTCGCTCAGGACCACGCGGTGGGAGACCCCAGCACAGCTCCCAGTGCGCCGTGGGCAGGAGAGCAGCTGCATCTGTGGAACAGAGATGCTGGTGCGGGGGAGGGGAGGGGGGTGACAAAGCCTGCAGGAGGTTGGGGACCCATCAAGATCTCCCCTCTGCAGCTCGCAGCAACATCGTGTGCTATGTATCTGCTATTACATCTCAGCCCACCCACGTTCTAGGAGGTCTCGTCCGGAATGATGAAGCTGTGTCTGCCCTTCGAGGTGCTGAGAAGGAGGGGACATTTTCTCCTCCCTCATTCCAACTCCGTGCAGGCAGCACAGAGACATTGATTTTTTTTTTCCTTTCAATTTTTTTTTTTTCTGGCTGCAGCCAAATGAGGTCAGAAGTTAAATTAGTCCTTGGAGGTAAAAAGCAGCTGCATTCATATCCCCTCTTTCTGCTGACTTTTGCTGGAGAGCATTGACAGGTTCTTTTTCTGTTCTTTGCAGATTCAGTCCTGGAGGAGCTGGGAAGATCTTATCCGCCTGTGGAACCCCTGGGGCCGCATTGAATGGAGAAGACGCTGGAGTGATAGGTATGGCTTCCAAAAACCTCTCTCCAGCCTTTCTGAGGGCCTGGTGTGCCAAGAGCCCCTGCCCCAGGAGGGCGGCCTCTGTCTCACCTGCTGCAGATTTCACTGTCCATTTCATACTTGTGTGTAGCTGTCAGTCCACCTCCCATTCCCATGATGCCATTCGCCAGGCATCTATTAGACCCCTACTGTGTGCTCCCTGCATTAAGTATACTGTGTTGGGGTGCTGTGGGATATGTACAGATGATGAGACCCGGTGTCTAGCCTCCAGAAGGTTACAATTTAACCACTGTGAACCTACTTACCCAGAATACTTGTTTTTTTAAAGGGTTGGGGAAGGATTAGGACATATGTTAAGTCCTACTTGACAGAGAGAGTTGGAGAGAAGGAGTCTCATCCCATAAGGGATCCCATGGGATTTTTATCCTGATGGCACCATCAGGAAAAGACTTCATTCTCGGGGGAGTTGGGGAACTGAGGCAAAGTTCTGGCCGCCTGGGTTGTCTGTCCTCCCTACTGATCTGGACTCTGATGTATAACCAGGGTCTGGACTCACACCTTGCTCGCGTAGGAGTGAACGGAGCTGAGTGAGTGTCAGAGGCCCCTTGGCCATGTGCCACACAGCTGTGCTCTGCCCCAGCTGGCCAGTGGGGACACAGATGTGTGGTCAGTGGTTCCCTGAAGCCAGGCTAACATTTCCCAGCTGCCAAGAAGACTGATCCCTGGTCCCCATCCTTTGCTAAGAATGAGATGGCTGTCCTTAGAGGGCCAGCTGGGGACAGGTTACCTGCTCCTCAGGCAGCCAGCAGGGCAGGCGGAGGCAATGGTGGAAAGAGAATAAGACTTGAAAAGAAATGCCGAGCATTCAAACAGACATTTGAGTGGCACCCAACAGCAGTGAAAGTCAATACAAGGAGAAGCGAGTTCTGGAAGACAAATGCAGAGTTGGCCAGCATCCCTGCCCTACTTCCAGGCTGCCCAGAAGCCGACCTGATGCCACAAGTCAGGCTATAGCAGGGCCCACTCTGATCGTCTTTGAGCCCCAACAGCTGGCGTGTGCCTGCTCAACGTGGACACTCGTCAAATGGAACATGAACATACATTAAAGCTGGGGGTAGAAAGGGGGAGCAGGCAGAAGAGGGTGGGCAAGCAACATGAATTCATAGAATGAACCTGGTGGGACCTCAGATGCCCCCTGGAGAACAGAGCAGCTGAACCCCCTCCCCAGAAGGGGAATGAAATTACAACACCATGAACCATGAACAGTGTTGCATTTTCACTCACTGTTCCCCCTTCTCCTTTTATCTTGCCTCTATGCCTCCTTCCTTCCTTTGCCTCTTCCAAAGTAAATCTTAGCAACTTCTGGCCTTTGCCAGTTCTCTTTCTCAGTCACAACCCCAAGCTGCCAGTATGGTCCAGGGGGCGATGTGATTAACAGAATCCCTGACTCGGGGCTGGATGCTGGGGTTGGAGGCCGGAAGGGCGAATGTCAATGACACGTTTGCCTGGGGCAGGAGATGAGGCAACAGATTCAACCTCGCCTCCTGTGTTAAATATCTCGTGACTGGTGAAGGCAGCGGGGCACCAGGCATTAGGGAAGAGTTTCCCATGGGCTGACATGTTCAGGGCAAGCTTCACAGGTAGAGTCGAACTTGAGTTCAAGCAGGGAAAAAAAAGTATCATCAGGTGGGTAGGGATGTGCAGACCACTGCGCTGAGCCAGGAAGGCTTACGGTGTGTTCAGGGCCAACAGAGGAACCCGGGAAAGAAGTGCTGGGAGCGGGGACCAGAGAGCCCAATAGCAGCTTGGGGAGTTGGGCTTCCACCCCAGGGACATGGGATTTCTGAAGGCCCTTCAAGAGGGCGAGACCCATGCAGAGTAGGGAATGGGGCGGCGGGCCAGGCCATGCTAGCTCTGAGGGTCACATACCTGGCTGTGCTTGGGTTCACCAGGTCCCCCCCAGAAGCGGAGCCATTAGAAAGTGACAGGTGATCACTGTCTCCCTGCTTTCCGAGGAATGGAGACGGATGGAGAGAGCCGGATGGTCTAATCTCAGCCATAATTGAAACTTCAGATGCACACACTTAAAGGCAAACTTGCATGAATCAATGGCATATTGATTTACACTACATTTATTTTCCCTTACACACTGCAGAAAATGTAATTATCACTTAGTTATAGAATTGCCATTTTACAATAACACATCTGACTGGCTCAGCCTACAGCCCAAAGCCTGGGTGGTGGTCCCTTCCTTGCTCTCCTGGCACAGAGCTGACCCAGGTCTTCCAAGAAAGATGCAAACCGCTCCTAGAGAGAGATCAGTGACACATTGTGCCTCTGGGGACTGTTGCTTATGAGCCTGTCTCTGCTATGGGGAGCAGGTTGAAGAAGGGACAGCTGCTCGCTTCTGCCTGTGAGGGCCTCCTCCTCTACCACACACCCTAGGACTAGCTTCTGGAATACATGACCCTAGTGAACTGAGCAACTTTATTCATTAGGCACGCTGAGAACTATTGCGTGTCTGAGTGTCAAGGCAGTGGGTTCACTCCTGTGATTACGTAATGGTGAGAACGCGTCACTGAGCTTGTGGCGCTCAGAGTCCAGGGAGGGATGGCGAGAAATAAAGAAGCACCCGAAACACGGGGTACCAAGCGCTGAGGCAGGAGTGGTATGGCTGCCATGTGCATTCTGAGGAAGGGCAAGGACTCTCAAGGTGGTTTGGGAGTACCATGGGGGGACAAGCAGGGTTTCCAACAGAGATGACTTTTAGGAGGACAGCTGAGTGACATCCTCAGGGGTTACAGGGCTGAAGGGAGGAAGAACATCCCAGGCAGAGGGAGCCTCACCACGAAGCCCAGGGCAGGCCAGGACAGGTGTTTCCAAGGAGATGAAGACATTCATGTTCTGAGTGCAGAATTTCAGTGTGGGGTGTGTGGGGAAGTGGGGAGCTGCTCAGGGAAAGCTGGAGAGGGAGGCCGAGGCCAAGGTTCTGTTTCGGGAGCTTGAACTTCATCCTGAGAGGACAAGGGAACCCCTGATGTGTTTTAAGTGGGGAGATGTCAGAATCTGATTTCTGTTCTAGAAAGATCATTTGGATGGCCATGTGGAGAGCAGATAGGGAAATGGGCAGGACTGCATGGTGGGAGACTAGTGGGAAGTCCAAAAAGGGGATGAGGGTTCGTGAACCGGGAGAGTAGCAGGAGGGAAGGAAGTAAGCCAATGGCTTTGAGGGGGTTTCAGAGGTGGAATTGTAAATCCCCATGACTTGGCAGTTGCTTGCCTGTGGCGGGTTGAAGGGAGGAGTGGCTTCTCGCAGTCCCGCTCTGACACTGGGAGAAGGCAGAGGGCAGTTTGGGATAGGCTGGTTTCCAGGTCACTACGGGCTCTGATGGAGACGTGGCTTGGCCCGTATCCATCTAACGCTCAGGAAAGAGAATCTGGCTGGAGACCATTTGGAAGCCACCAGCATACAGACTGTGACAGATTCTGTCACTAGGTAGAATGACAACCCTCCACCCACACCCCGAGAACTCGTAGAGGACAAGCCTCCTGCTGCGGCACGTTTTGCAGAAATGCAGTCCTTCGGGAGCTCTCAACCCTGTGGTCTGTGTCTCCACGTTCAGGTCTCCAGAATGGCAGAAAATCCCCGACCAACAAAAAAGACGGCTGTGTGAGAATAAGGAAGATGGCGAGTTTTGGTATTTTTCTTTTAAAACTACATTTTAAAGCTTTACCTATTGCCCACACCCTCAATCCCTACCCCTTTTCCTAAACCTTGGTGGGACTAGGGATTGGCTTTGCAGAGACCTAGGTAGAAGGAGACTATTTCTTTTTTTCCACCAAGACATACAAGCATTGGATGGGAAATTATTTGTGTGCTTTCTCTTTGTGTGAAAGGGATTTCATTTCTGAAATATTGGAACTTCCAGGAAATGTTAATGGTAAAGGGAATATTGGCCCCCAAGCTTTGAAATCAATAGTTTCCCGGAAACCAGGATGCCTGATTATCACATCTGTGTGTTAGGACCCACAGTGTCCCCCTGGAGCTCCACAGTCTTCCAAAAGAGCAATTCGGTCTTAATCTCCCAGCCCTGAGTCTAGAGCTCTGGGTGAGACATCCGTGTCCTCGCCCAGCAGCTATGGAGGATCAGATTTTTTAAAAAACACATTCTCAGCCATGTGCTCACATCTTAAAGAATGATAAGGAGGACATCTCCCTGAGAGGTTACATTGTTTACTTAGTAATATATTTAAATGGATTTAGCATGTGTGAAAAGGAGACTGGGTCTACGGAATCAAGAACCAGAGAGACAAGTGTAAATTAGAAAGAAAAAATATTGCCAATATCTCTACTTTGATCACAGTAGAAGGAGCGATTTTATTTTTTTCCTATTTTTTGCTCTTTTTTAAAATTTAAATTCAATTAGCCAATAAAGCACATCATTAGTTCCAGGTATAGTGCCCAACAATTTGTCAGTTTTGGATAACGGGATGAGTACCGGGTGCCACTACAAGGTGGGATTTTAGATGTTGAAACCATTTTACTCTGATAAGGATCTCAACAATGAATTTGGTGGAGGGTCTGAGGAAACAGTAGTTTTCCTGGCACCATGTGGGACGCAGAGCAGAGAGAGACAACAGCCATCCTTCACGGCCATGAGAGGGACTTGCAGAACCCGGAATTTTACTCAGTCCCGCCCACAGGAGGGAGAAGTATCCTTGACAGTGAGTGAGGCAGGATGAGGCTCTGGTCTTTGGGTAGGACAGGGGTAAGTCCACGAACACTGGAACTGACAGACAAAGGTGGACTGGAGAGAAGGGCACCCCCACCCTAGGGACAAAACCAGTAAAATGATGTTTATAATCTGCTTATAACAGGATGTCATGTCAAGATTTCCGAGACAACTTCTCCTGCCTGTTTATATGTAGCCAATTTCCAGTCAGTCTAAACCAAGGAAACGTGCCTCATGAGAGATGGTCCCAGATGATGTTCAAGAACAGTGCAACTCCAGGAAATACCACAGGTAGTTATGATGTTGGCAATTCTTCTACCAGATGGAAGCAGCCAGCCCTAGCCCTGCCCTGGCTTCAAGTCTCAGTGGCCTTTGGTTCTAGACCATCAGCCTGAACTTGAAATCTTCCAGTCTAAAGGGACGGTATTGTTCTCCAAGGGAAACAGTTGCTGGTGGGCTGGGTGGGAGAATCTCACGTGGGCCTCCCCTTCCCTGTCGTGCTCTCCCACCGTCCTACTCACCTGCACCTGCCTCCCAGGAGGAGGACAGGCTCACTGCTCTTCAGTAATTACCCAGGACTGGGGAGCTATGGAAAGAACACTAGACAAAAGTCAGGGCTTGGGTTAAACCATCACTTTGCCCCATAAAGCACCATCCAGACATAAGAGAATGTTCCTGCCCTATGTTGGCGGGTGTATCCTGCCACCGCACCCTGATATCCTGGAGGTGGGCACCTCAGAGCCTGGACTTGGGTTCCCCTGAGATGAATTTTGTTGAGTGTGACCTTGGGAGGGTCACATGTTCTCCCCGCACCTCCTGCTCCCCATTTGCCACACAGATGAATGAACTAGCTCCCCGTGAACGTGAACCTGAGTATGCTTACACATCCTCAAGAGGGGAAGCTATGCAAACAAGTGTGTGTGTGTGTGTGTGTGAGAGAGAGAGAGAGAGAGAGAGAGAGTATGCATGTGTTTGCACCTAGACATGACCATTCCCTCTCCTTAGCACCTGCCTGTTGAGAATGGCTTGCTTGAATGACCCCCAGGTGCCCCTCTTTTCAACCTCCAGGATCTTCACCCTGCCACTCAGAGAACCTGGGCACCAGAGGCCATGGGTGGACTCTAAGGAACTTCCCAGTCACACTTGGGCAACTGACTGACCTTCCAGAGCCTCAGTTGACTGTGGGGCCAAAGTTCCCTTCCCTGGATATAGCACATATCAATGAACTATGCAGAATGATACACTGGGGCTATGCTTAGATATTCTTTGCATGGAAAAGAGGGAAGGGAGCCAGCAGGGAAATACCCACTGGGCACTGCTAGGTACCCTTGAATGCATCATCTTGTTCAACCCACACAAGGAGGAGCCTCTGTGCCTCCCCATTCCCCTCTCAGAGCTTCCCAACCTGCAGCCCTGCTGATGTGCATTCATTCCTCTCTATCTTGACTTGTCTTCATTCTTCCATGTATTTGACTCTACCTTAATTGGTCACCTTACTTCTGTCTCTTGCTCTGGCTCTGATGAGCACACCTGGGTAGTAGAGTACTGTGAGTGGCCATCCCTCTGCCTGTTTGTTTCTGTCTCCATTGGTGCTTGGGTATTAGCATTTCGGGGATCTGATGGTTATCACCAATGCACAAGTTCATACATACCTGAGAATTCTGACATTCCACTTATGATAAAGGTAGCCCTCAACTTTACAGTTAAGGAAATATTTTCACCAAGTGGGGAACATACTTCCCCTCCTTGTTGTTAAGAGGAAGAGACAAAGACTCACAAAATGAAGAAGCTTGGGCAACAACCGGTAACTGTGGAGACTGGGACCCAAAGCCTTAGGTCTCCAAATCCAGAGTTCCTAACACAAGCCACAAGAGCTTTCTGAACCAGCATGGCCCTGGTCTAGCAATGGCCCTGGTCTAGGAGTCTTAAAGAAGCCAAACTGAGCTCCAATGACAGCTCTTTCTCATGCAGAAGGACTTCCGAGTGACACACAGTACATCTTCTCTGTGCCAGAGGGCATGGAAAGCAACAATGCCATCATGTTCATCAACGTCATCCTGCAAAATTTAAAGGCAAAAGACAAATTTCCACTAAGCCTCAAGGTGTTCAAGGTAAGGCGGCCTGCATCAGGACTTACCTTTTCAGACAGTTGTGTATTCCTTGGGCAGAGAGAGCAGCTGACCAGTCTGGGAGATTTCACTGAACTACCTCAGAGATCAAACCCAAAGGGCCCTAGAGTTACCTGGTTCAACTCTAAAATTACAGGAAAACCTGGGCCTAACAGGAGATCAGTCTTGACCAGGCTCACAGTGGGACACGCCTCCTTCCGGTGTCACTTAGCATTTCCTGGTATGCTGCAGGCTCAGACGCTTGTTGGCTAAAAAGTAGTCCGGTCCAAGACCAGATCTGTACCAATGCAGATTCCTGGAACCATCCCAAACCTTCTGAATCTGAACAGAGTCTGAAAATCCACCTTGTAACAAGTTCCCTGGGTTCTGTTTATGTGCAGGAAAGTTTGACGATCATTGACTAAACTTTGGGAGGAGTTTAAGCAAAAAAACGAATCCTGGCTATAAAACCAGGAGGCATGTTTTTCTCTTGTATTTAAACCAAAATCCAGTCATAGCTTGGTGGTTGGCTTGCAAGCATCTGCATGGCCATTCATCCAAGGTCAGGTTTTCCTCCCCACCTGGCCTCCCCTCTCCCCATGGCACTCCCAACAAGCTTTGCAGTTCCTGGGGGACCATCCTTCCACCCACAAGTCTTCACACACACCCCTGTGAGGAGGTCATCAGGGAGTTCGTTTTTTGAAATACTACTTAAAAGTGTTGCAAAAGAAAATCTTATACCTCTGCTCCCACCTCCTTTACCAGCTAATTTAATGCACCCCAAAGATAAAGTAAATGGTTCTTAAATCATATAGTCCGCACCCTCTCTGGACTAAGGTAACTAGGATCCCACAACCATCAAATGCTGGGGTTCCCTGTCTTTATGGTGGGACTGAAGGAACTGAGGCTTAGCAAGTGAGGGACATGGTCAGAGTTAATGGCAGAGCTGGGGATTGGGCACCAGCTGCCCCCAAGCCTTCAGTCAAACATAGCCATCACCTCTGTGGCTGGGGCTCTGAATTTAGCATCTCTGGGAATAATCTCCACTCCTGTTCACTGAGCTGAAGGCAACAGTCAGAACCACAGGTCAGCCCATGTGTGCCAGACAGGGCTCCTGGGTACTCTGCTCACGCTGGAACAGTCTTGAGTCCTGGCTGTAGTTCACGCCAGTGAGAAGGCTTCACAGTGATACCGTGTTTCAGAGTTTGAAGTGTGTCCACATTCATTGCCTCAAAAACCATTTTTATAGATGTAGAAGTCAAAGCTGAGAGAGCGTAAGCGACCCGCCCAAGGTGCAACGAGGAGGTGATGGGAAAGTACTTGATACCAGAACTCCCGGTCCCAGGTTCCGGTCTCTCAGTGGGGCTTAGACGCTTGCTTTCCTCATAATGCTCACAGCTTGAAGGAAAACAATGATTCCAGCTCTCGAAGGAGGAGAGCCCTTTGGGTTCTGTTCTAACCATGTTTCTACTTCCCAATTTCATGAAATGAATGGGAAAGAAATGGTTGGGGTTTGGCACAGTACTTCTGAGTGTCTAAAACCTGCTGAGGCCACCAAAGAACAATGAAAGATGCAGCAGTGGACGGTTGTCATTGTCCTCACCACCAGGCACCTGAACACTCTTCCACTTGGTGGAAGGCAGGGCCTAGTTTCCCACCACAGCAACCAAAGAGGCCAAATAGTTTCTCTCCCCAGACCCTGGATGCAAAGGGGCAGATGTGTGAGCCAGTCTTGTCCAATTAGGTGCTCCTCTCATGCCCACCTCCCCCATCCCCAGAATCTTGGTCATTCTGGGTTTGGACTCTTCAGGTGGGACCAACCAAAGGATTATCCACAGCAAATCTTGGGGCCCAGCAGCATCCATGCAGGGAGATCCTGGGCATAGCTGTTTACCCTGCTTCCCACCCACTTTCCCAGCTGCATTCTCTAGACTGCTCGTAAATGACTTTTTGCTCATCCCACCCTGGTTGGTTTCCTTTGCTTCCAGCCAAGAATCCCAAATGATTTAGGTGCATTTGGAGAGGACTCTCATTCTCAGAGTCTCCTAACTCACCTCCGAGAAGAACAAAAGAAAGGGGAAGGGGAGGAATTGAGCCATCTGGTCTACCCAGCCAGGACTGAATAGTTCTCTCTCTCATAATGAGAGTAGCAGGAGAGGGTAGTCCTGCTGCTCTCTCCTGATGAGGACTACTGCCCTCTTCTGATGAGAGACAGAAGCCCAGAGAGGGAAAGAGGGCTGCCTCAGTGCACAGCTAGGGATGCTGGTCCCATTGCCGTCTATGAGTCTGGTGCCCCAGAGCTGGGCATCACAACAGGCTTGTGTTAACTGCTTTTCCTGAAATTTTTAGAGTTCAGGAGCCTGGCACAATTGTAATCCTACCTATTTTTAAATGCTGCCAAGCCCATTTGTCTACTCTTCAGCCTGAGATGCATTTCTCAGCTGTGCTCTTTGCTAAAAAGGCACTCAGACCTGTGGTCTCCTCAGGCTCCCTGGAGGACCCAGTGGAGCTTTCAGGATCTTGATTGAGTTAAACACAAAAGAACTGTCCAGGCTATGGCAACTCAAGAGACACTTGGGTTTCTTTCACAGTTTAGCTGAGAAACACGCTCTGTGCATGCCAGCCACCAGACTCTCAGAAGTCTGCAGGGCTCTGCTGGTGTTTGTGGGTACGTGCTGCTTGTATGACTGCTATGTACAGGGCTCTGGTCCTGGCGTGGTCCCGTGACTCCCAACTCCTATGGGAGCACTGTTCTTCTATCATAACAAACATGGGTGATGTACCAATAGGTGGGGAAAAAGGACAAGGATGGACAAGCCATTTCATCTTCACCCCAAACCTCCCCCTTCCAAGGCTGGAACTTTCCACCTCCCTTCCAGCTCACTGTTAGTCTCCAGAGAAGTCTGCCTGGGCAAATCAAGTGGTCTGTACACATGGTTGTGGCAGGCTGGTGGGGAGGATCAGTAGGGGAAAAGAGCCGAAACCCACACCAACAGTGGATGACAGTGTTGGGCGGTGGGTCTTAGTCACCAAGGAAGCAAAGCAGCTTGCTTTCTTCCCACCTCCGCTCCTTACACTACTGGGAATGTTTCCACATCCATAAAACGGGGTCCCAGGGTCTGCTTTCAGGGTTACAGGGAAGCACCTTACGCATGGCAGGGTGGCTTAAAAATGGGCCTGCATCTCAGTCTTTCCTTCTGCCACATGGAAAGACAGAATGTAGGTATTTCCCTACTCAGACACACACGTACATTCCCTACAAACACCGGGAGGCCTAGAACAAATTCCCGCCTTGTTTTACAGGAGCGTGGTGGAATAAAAGAAGTTTCCTCGCATTGGAGCTCCTGATGCTGGGAAACTGACATCTGATCTCGTGTCTGTCTTACCCGCACCCTATCGACATCTCACTCTTCCCTCGATTTTATCACTTTTGCTATAAAGAGTAACCACACGTGACTGAGCTGACAAAGGGAGAATCTCCCCCTCCATTTCCTTCCCCCTTGAGCTCCCTACAGCCTACAACAGGTTAGGTGTTCTCTTCACATCTCTGCACCAGGAATGAGTAATGCTCCCATTCCGTGGGGTGTGCAGGGAACAGGCTAACCATAGGAAGATGGAACGCAGGGCCCGGAGCTGGACTGCTGGGATCTGCTCACCTTTGTGTTTTGGTTTAGGCTCCTGAACCTGCCTTTCTTTTTTTTCCCTGCAGGTCAACCCCCAGGTATGACTCAGTGCCTTCTCATGCCTGTGTTCCTGTGCGTTGGTAAACCTCCCCGCTCCTTCCAACACTGGTATCTTCAGCACATTTCTTGCTATTCCGTGGCTGCAAATTTAGTCTTGGTCTGTCTGTAACCGATACAGACTTAGAATCTCCAAACAGATCAACCGTGCGGGACATATTTTTGCTGTCCTGGTCGAAAGGTTGGACCCCTCGAGCTGCTCTTTGGTTTGAAATATAAGAGGGGCTGCAACCAAGAAACCATCCTCGAGAATTTGGCCTCTGATAGATAAGACTGATGCAGGCAGTTCTTTCCTCTTTAAGAAGCAGAGCTAATGGCATCTTGGGGGGATGTTAGCCTCCTATTCTTTGTGAGCCCCCGAATCCACTACAAACAGGGTGAGCCCTCTGCAAATGTACCTGCAGGCTATAGCTAGCTTCTCTTACAACCAAATTGCCACCTCTCCTGAGCTGGTGTTCTGGCTTGGCGTTGGTACAGGGTGATTTAAGAGTAAGGATGGAGGACAGATGATGTTCCGGGCACACAGACCAGTTAAATGGATGTGGGCTCTGAGTGGCTATGGCTGCCAGGTGAAATGTGTGTGCCTGAGGACCAAGGATGTAGCCGCAACCAACAGGTGGTCCCCGTAGCATGCTTCTGGTCCCGGGAAGCCCCTCTAGGCCTTTGCAGGGGTGCCCCAACAGGTAGACAGAGGCCAGGACAGGGGTCTCTAAGCAGGAAGCTCAGAAGCCCAGGCAGAAACTGGGTGGCAAGGCAGCCACTAACACCAGTGGCCCTGCCACAGAGCTGGGTTCAGGATCTGATCTTTATTTCCAGCACCCGGGTCATGGGCGTAGAACTTCTGGAAGGGCTTCGAGGGAGGCACCCGGGTGCAAGGAACAAATCTCCAGAGCTGGAGAGAGGAGTGGGGATTTGACCCAGGAAAAGGCACAAGCCCCATCCCTAGAACTACAGGGTCAGGTCGGTGTGCAAATAGGCCTGCAGTAATTGGATGCTGGGTCTCTGTGCGCTAGACCAAGAGCCTCCCATCGTGCCACATACTCACACTTTTGCCTGCCACTGAGCAAGCCTGCTCTGGGGTATAGGGAGCCAGGACAAGGCTGCAGAAATCCAATGGAGAGAGGAGGGCAGGAGAGCAGGGAAGCAAGGGAATTCTGGATTGTAGGAGGCCCACACTCTTCTGTACATAGTGCCTCCCCATGTGCACATGCGTGTGCTTACACACACACATACCCAGAGCCACAGGACAGTGCTGGCTTTCTGGAGAAGAATATTCCCATCATTGCTTTTGCCAGAAGGGCTCACACAACTCAGACTCCAAACCTGCTGGGGCCACTGTTAGCATCAGCAAAATCACCTTGGAAGCTGCACCCAGCCCTCGCTGCCTACTTGGGACAGTGACGGGTCTCCTGTCTCATCTTGTAGACCAGCCCTGCTTCCACCCCCTGAAAAGAAACTCACCCTTTCTCCCTGTTGCTCCCCAAGGCAGAGCTCACAAATAATCATTTCACGCTGCATAACCACTCTAAATGGAATCCCCGTGCTCGACTGTATTGGGGAAAATTTATTTAGTAAGGGGTTTTTATTATGTAATATGTATGTGACATCTGGTAATGGGAACTGCATTATATTTATTGTTTTGTCTCTAAGAAAATATTGAAAGAAAAGGAAAATGATCAGAGCCTATTATTCTCCAACAAGAAGGAATTCGGGGGCTCTGCTGGGAAGACAAAATGGAAGGAATGAAGGAGTCCAGCTCTGCAGAGCTACACAGTCCAAAGGATCCTGTAGAAGGTTCAGGAGAGAAGGGGCATCAGGGGCTCCAGAAGTAATTCAGTTTTGGGACAATTTCCTTGGTTTCCACGGAAGTTTTTATAAGCAGAGAGAGAAACCCCCAAACCCAGGATTCTGTGGGATCTAAGGAGATAAAACCATGTACCGTATTTTTTGCTGCATTCATTGTGGTGTCAGTGTCTATATTAAATACTAGTCTGAATTTTGTGGCATTCTGAAAATCCAGGCACTGTCTCCCTTTTCAGGGCCTGTAATGCAGTTTTGGTGAGTGGAGAGAGGTCTGGAAGGTGGTGGGTCTCTCTTGGGGTCTGGGTCCACACAACCCATGGGGTTTTCTAACCATCTTCATGTTTTCCTCTAGTTCCAGCCCTTCAGGAAGATGCCACCCACCTTCTTTTCGCAATTCAGAAATTCTATCGAGGGCATAGTTTTCAAAACCAAGAGCAGCCTCACTAAGCGCTTCAGTCTGAGCCCTGGGACCTACGTGGCAGTCACTTCTGCCCACAGTGAAGCCGTTGAGTTTTTGCTCCGAATCTTCCTGAAAATGCCAGATGGTGACAGGTACAGAAACTCTGGGCTTCTAAATGTTTGATTTCGCTTAATTTTATAAAAACCCATGGCATCATCTTGGGAAGCAGGTACTGTGTCAGCAGGAGACATGGCACGGGCCTCGTTTGCAAGAAGCTCACCACAAAGGGTGGCGAGAGAGTCTGACCCAACAAGGAGACCATGAGAAGGTTGGGGCCATTGCTCAGCCGAAGTGCAGAGTTACATGGGAGGACAGAGGAGAGGGACCCACCTCGGGCAAGAGGGATTGAGGAACGCCTCTTGGAGACAATGGCATTTGAGCTAGTCCTTGATAGAAAACATAGTCTGATGTTTAAAGGAAAAGGTAGTGCAGGTAGACGAAAAAAAAAAACATGAGAAGAAGCAGGGACGGGGTGAGCCCAGGGCCTGTTGAAGTATAGGCAACGTTAGCCACATACACAGGAAGGTTGTCCGTGGCGGGCATGGCGGTCGTCTGAAATGTGACCGGAGCGGGGGCGGGGTGCATCCGGGAGACCGTGAAATATGGGCCTGAAAGACACAGTCCAGTGGTGGAGGGTCTTTAGTGCTAAGTCAGTGGTCAAGTCTGGGGTCAGCAAGTACACATCCTGCTGGACACCTTAGCCCCTGTTGGGCATGAGGCAGACATTGCTGCAGTCACGGCCATCTTTCCAACCGAGCGGGGATGGTGCCTCAGTCCAGTCTGCCAGATAGCCACTGCTCCACTGAAGTTGGAACATCAGACCAAGCTTACCGGCCGTCTTGGCAGTGGGGGTCACTGTACGTGTGTGTCCGGTTGTGCAAAGAACCGTTTGCTAAACGGTTTGCAGACCAGATGATGGCCGGTCAGAAGACTGGACACGTGGTGATGGTGCTGAGCAGTGTCATGGCTGCCCCCTTCACATCCCTCTGTGCTGAGGGCGCTCCCCTCAGATCCTTGGTGTAAATGTCCAATGCCACCCTATGTTGTCCTCCACTGCAGTCTTCCTTTAAATAGTGAGTCATTCATCCTTGTCCCACTGTTTCCCTGCTTTTCTAGGAACCTGGACAGCAATTTCAACCTTACGGCACTAAAGGTGGGTATTTGAAGGTTTGACTGGCAGGCTTCATTGGCTACATCCTATCCCCAAGAACTTCTGTCTCCTTCTTACCTCACTGACCGACGAAAATAGAGACACCATAATGAGCTAATGACGTCCAAGGGGCAGGGCAGAGTGGAAAAGACCAAGCCTCCAAGGTCAAGCTGGAAACAGTCATCTTCCTTCCACAAATTTTGGTGTTCTCATTTCTCTACAAGTTTTATCTGATTGCTGGAGGAAGCCTCTGTCTCAGATCCAGGTGTGGGGAATGGTTCTCGTGCCTCCGTTGCACCAGACAGATAGCTTCTTTCCCCATAAATTTGATATTGACTATTTTTCCTTTGATCCAGGCAAGTCTTCTGGAAAATAGCTCCCAGGAAAGCATCTTCCACAAATACACTCAACAGGTACAGTACCTAGCATGGGGATGAGTGATGGAGGGACCCCAGGCCCTTATCAGGATACAGAGAAGAAAAGTGACTTGGTGGGTCATTTTATCAGCCTCTCTCCCTGAATGTCTCCAGAACTGATCTGGCTCCCAAACACTGGAGAGAAGTGGCACCCTAGCTGGGTGACATCCAGGCTGGAAAGCAGACCTTGGTGAAGGTAGGGCTAATGACGGGGGGTAATTTTATATCTTTAAACAAGTAATTGTCAATACCCCCCCCCGAAATCTTTCCTTCTGCTCTGCCACCTTCCTTGGCATCATTCCTCCCAGGAGCTAGCCAGCTCCAGAAAGCAACAACGGTGTTTTTCCTGCCAAGCCACCTATGTGCACAGAGGATTTTCTTAATGGTTTAATAAACCGTTATAAAGAACTCCTTGACTTGCCAGGATGAAAACAGCTGCCAAGGGCTCTGCACGATGGGCCTTTTGCCATTAATAGTCATGTTGATTTGGGAAGAGCAAAGTGATGGATAGATGTGGCCATGTGTACGCTGCCAGTCTTCCGCCAGGCAGAGGCCAAGGACAGAAAGGATGCCAGTCATTCAGAGGGCTAATGGGGTAACTAGGAGGCAGCTTAAAAGGGAATTATTCAGGAAGCCTGAGCCCAGAGGGAAAAACAAGGAGAAATGAAGAATGTGCCTGTTGTGAGGGGACTATGTTTCAAGGAGCCGCTCAATATGGACCTCCTTGACATCAATATGGGCCCAGGAGTCAGGTCCACATCTGGGCTGATTCAGAAGACACTTCATTTTTTTTCTTTTTTTAAAGTTATTTATTTGTCAGAGAGAGAGGGAGAAAGAGTGAGCGAGCACAGGCAGACAGAGTGGCAGGCAGAGGCAGAGGGAGAAGCAGGCTCCCTGCCGAGCAAGGAGCCCGATGCGGAACTCGATCCCAGGACTCTGGGATCGTGACCTGAGCCGAAGGCAGCTGCTTAACCAACTGAGCCACCCAGGCATCCCCAGAAGACACTTCATTTGATGCAAGACAAGGTCTGCCCAGATGATTATCCCCAATCTGTGAGCTCCCAAAGCCGGGATGGGATCATATGCATTCCTTGTCCCCAATATCTGTCATTGTCCTTGGCCTAGAGAAGGCGCTCAGTCAATCTGCATTGAATTAAAACAGATTAGCTTCCCCAGAGCAGATGTCCAAACTAAGTTTACTGCCCAAGGCAATCAGCAGGACCTGATTAGGATACCTGAGACCAGGCTTCTTTCAGGGGCAGATGGCAAAGTCCTTGGCATGGGTCAGGCACCTGCACATCTGAAATAAATAATATAATTTGTCATATGACAAATGGTACAGATTCCCTCTAATCAGGGTTTTTCCAAACAACCACCAAATGTCTCCTCATAGAGGGTAACTGGTAGCCCAGATGGGGCCTTTGTAGGAATTAAAATAAAAGACACAGGCAGCTTTGCACCAAGGTGCACAGCTCAGAATTGGAATAGACTGGACAGCTCCCCCTTTGCACCCCCTGGCTGAGCACCCTTGGACAGGGCCCAGCTGGCATCATTCCGCACAATCTGTGAACTACCCTCAGAGGTTGTATCCTCAAAGGAAAGTTGAAAGCAAATGTTGGTGTATGCACCCACTCAGCCCTGTCTCC
This sequence comes from Mellivora capensis, assembly GCA_004024625.1. NCBI lineage: Eukaryota > Metazoa > Chordata > Mammalia > Carnivora > Mustelidae > Mellivora > Mellivora capensis. The sequence continues at coordinate 69,139 of PISX010004081.1, read as the reverse complement.
CGATCTCTTGTATCTGTTTAGCCTTAAGGGAATGAGATGAGGCGCCACCACTGCTGTCAGTTACCTTCATCACCATGACAGTGGTGATGGTCCTATAACCCAGGGTCTGCCTGGGAGAAAGGAAGGACATGCTCAGCCTCTGAGCTGAGTCATGCCCATCTATCCATTTTTCCAAATGGCAAATGTACCAAATACCTAGGACGTTCCAAGTTCCATGCTAAGCTTTGGGAACACAAAGCGTCAGTCCTCAGGGATCTTATGTTGACGTGGTGGAGAGAGATGTGCAATTCTTTGGGTAGTTGTTTAAGGTAGTCTTCATCTCCATTCCTATATTCATCTCAGACATTTTGGTCCAGGTCAGGGAGTGTCCTAGGATGGAGAGACATGCAGAAGGAAGGAGACATGGTCCATGTCCCAAATCTACTTGTATTCTAGGAGGTGACTCCACATAAGTCAGAGTTCCTTGCCAACTGCTCTGCAGGTTGGAGGCCATGATTCTTTGGAGGAAAAACTCTGTCAATAGTGGGCACACAATGCTGGCTTTCCTGACATAACCCAGCCAGTGGGATATTAAGAGGGATGACCTGAGGGCCGATTTCAAACACTGGCCACATGTTCTTCTCAGGGACTTTCAAAGGGGTCCTCCCCAGAGGACAGGCTGAGGGGCTGCTTTTGCTATCAGTTAGATGGTGAGGCCAACCCTGGGGACAGCATGTCTGTGGGTTTATGTGATGTGTGTTCTTGGAAGAGCCCAACGAGACCCCTTCTTACACCTGACCCACCCCCGCTCTGCAAAGCCACCTGCTGAGGGACCTCACTCCGGCTCCTTTCCCCATGGGGAGCCCTCCCGGAGTGCAGATGGCACATCGCCCCTTCAGCTCTCACCAGCCGGTGTGGGAGAAACGGCTGTGCGCAGCACAGCTCGGCTTCTCTGTGGGATCATCGTGGATGGCGCGCCCCCTCCAGACTACTTGGTGTCTCTAGGAGAAAACTGAATGCAGTTCACAACTTCAGAAGATCCGGCTGGGAAAAGTTTCTCTCCTCTCAGCCTCCATTGCTTCCTGTTTCCTTTTTTTTTTTTTTTTAAGATTTTATTTATTTATTTGACTGACAGAGATCACAAGGAGGCAGAGAGGCAGGCAGAGAGAGAGAGGGGGAGGCAGGCTCCCTGCTGAGCAGAGAGCCCAATGCTGGGCTCTATCCCAGGACTCTGGGATCATGACCCAAGGCAAAGGCAGAAGCTTTAACCCACTGAGCCACCCAGGCACCCCTACTTCCTGTTTCTAATCCAAGGAGACCCTTGTCTTCCTCTTTGCCTCAGTGGCTAGGAAGGCTCATGCTAAGTGCTCAGAGCAGCTCCTCCGAGCCGAGATTCCTGGTACTTTCATCTCCTCCGCGCACACACATACCCACATGCCCGTGATCACACTCACACACTGAGTAGTCCTACTTTCTCTCCATCCCTTCCTGGAAGCAGACGGGAAAATACGCCTGCGGGGCTGAGTGGATTCCTTCAACAACCCTTGTCCTGAGGGGTTCCCAAGTGCCAGGTGTGGTGGGGAGAAGCCAACTGATGCTTTCAGTCCAATAATGAAGGAAGAGAGAAAGGCGAGGCGACCCACAGGTGGTATCAAATGTCAGGAGCAATGAGCACTCCAGACATTCATGACCCAGAGCAACTGGGAAAGACTTCATGATAGGCTTGATGGGCACAGCGTGGGAACCGAGGGCTTGGAAGTCTGAGCGCTTCTCTAGCGTAAGGCAGGAGTGCCGCTCGGCTCCTGGGCACTGAGGGGGTTCCTGTCTTCCTCTCTCGTTTGGATCAGGGACTGAACCTGGATGCCGCCCAGCTTCAGAACCTTCTCAACCAGGAGCTCCTGACAGGTAAGGTCAGACCCCACAAGCCCACTGTCCCCACCCTCCTCCCACTGCCGAACCAGTCCAGTGTCACCCCTGCCCCCAACATTTCCATCCTTCCTGTTCCCCAGGAACTCCGGGGCACATGTTCTCTCTGGATGAGTGCCGGAGCATCGTGGCTCTGATGGACGTATCCTTTGCTGTGCCCCCTCCCCTTCTCTGGTAGCTCTAAGGGCCTGTCTGCTCTTTGGGCTGCCCTGGGGGGTCTCATTAGGACGTTAGGAACGCTTTTCGCTTCTTCTTCGGTTCGGTTCTAAGGGCTAAGTGCTGGCTGGCAGAAGAGCCTGGGTTCCTGCTGATTCTATGCTAATTCACTGCCTCTCCTGAACAACCACAGCAACAATGTAATGGTTAGCACTTATCAAGCGTCATGGCATGCCAAGACTAGATCCATCGCCCAGGGAGAGAGAGCGGAGTTCGGAGAGCCTAGGCAGCCTGTTAAGTAATCCCATAGCCTGCCCAAAGTTGTGCCTGGTTTTGAAGTTGTGCCCAGCAGCACCAATGGGGGCCGATTTCCTCCCACCCCTCCTCTTACCCTGGGGGAGTCTTCCTTAAGTCCCTTGTTCAACAAGCCCCAATTCAGTAAAGAGAACAACCCACAGAACTTGGAGAAAATGCCTTGGTCTACACAGCACCCCGTTAGCGCTGCCATGCCACGGCTACAGTCACAGCTGCAGAGGTCTGGGCGGGAGCAGGGAGCTGTACGTGGGCACCAGCAGCTGGGCTGGGGACTAAATCCAGGGCTCCTGACTCCTGTCCCGACGGCCACCTCCCAGGAGCCATTTGTCCCCTGGCAGCCCCCAAGAGACTGGCTCCCAGCTGTACCCTGGGACCTTCCCCTCAGTGGGCCTATGCGGCCTCCCTGGAGTGAGACCGATCCCGGCTCCTTCACGCCTTTTTTTTTTTTAAGATTTTATTTATTTATTTGACAGACAGAAATCACAAGTAGCAGAAAGGCAGGCAGAGAGAGAGGAGGAAACAGGCTCCCCGAGGAGCAGAGAGCCCGATGCGGGGCTCGATCCCAGGACTCTGGGATCACGACCCGAGCCAAAGGCAGAGGCTTTAACCCACTGCACCACCCAGGTGCCCCATCCAGCTCCTTCACTCTTAACAAGACCCGATCGGGAATGGGAGGCCGCCACTGTCCAACAAGAGCCCTTCTTGCTAAAATCCTAAACCAAGCCCTGTGTCTGCTGGCCCTGGTTTGGAGTCACCTGGAGGCACTGCCCGTCCCCAAAAATGAGGCAGAAGGGCCCTGCGGCCCCCCACAGCCTGGGGCAGCTCACTCTGGGGGACATGGTGTCTGCCAGAGCCCTGCAAAGCAGACAGGTCTGCTCTGCTCTCCCTCTGCCCACCCACTGCTCCCCTGCAGCAACTTAGAGAGAGATGCTTTTCCTGGCATTAGCTCTGGTTAAACCCATCCCACTGCCACGGGGTGACCAGGGCTGGCTCTAACGGATTCCCTCCACTCATCTGCACCCTCGTGCTGCTTCAGGGGTTGCAGGGACCCCCTTATGTTCCTCCGCATTCTCCCCTGCCTGGGGCCCCCTTCAGCCAGTGCAGGCTGTGTTCCGGGATCTCTCTTCCCTTGGTGCATGTGATGCTGGCCCCCTTTTCTCAGGGCTTCTTTCTCCTTCTAATTTGTCCATTTTACTCTGCAAAATGAAGCTAAGCCAGGCCTCTGCAGACACAGTGGGGGCCCGCTGGGGTGGGGCCACACCCAGGTGACAGGGGGCTGATGGCTGACAGTGCTACTAGCTGATGGAGGGACTTCTCCTGGCACCTTGGATGGGGTCCCTGCTCACCGCTATGCACTCACACTATGACGTCCACTATTAACTCCCCGCCAGCTGAAAGTAAACGGGCGGCTTGAGCAAGAGGAGTTTGCAAGGCTGTGGGGCCGGCTTGTCCACTGCCAGGTACCAGCATGTTCTCTTTGTGTCCCACTTGGCAAATATCTACGGGGTGCCCGACCTGCAGAGGGTTGGGGGGTGCAAAAGAAGAGCTACCCAGCCCTGCCCTCAGGAGGCCTCGCATTTTGTTCAGGGAGAGTGCACGCCCCACTAGAAGACACCAGGCAATGCCTGAGCAAGTGGCAGGGTGAAGGGTGCTCTAGGAGGTGGAAGGAGAGAGGGTCACCATGGGTGGCAGCTAAGACTGCCTGCCAGAATTCCCTCCCCCAGTCCCCGCTCCCAGCTCCCTGTCCCTGAGACATTCCCCCAGTGTACCTGTTCGTCTCATTTCCTTCCTGTCCACCGGCCAGACACAACAAGATCACATATGTGGCCTGTGGCCTCATTGTGGCTTTCCCGTTGTTCTCAGGACAAGGTCTAAGCTCATCAGAGCTGTCCCTGGAGCTGGGACCCTGCCCTTGGGGTCCAGGAGGCGCCCTTGGACTCATCCCACTCACTCCTTCCACCTCCAGCTGAGAGGCTCAGAGTCCAGCCAGGATTGACCCCCTTGACTGTCCAGCCTCAGGAATCTCTTCATGGAGAGGCCGCGCCTGCCCCCAGGCCCGGTTACATCCCCCTGAACCCACAATAATACGATGTTCTTGTGGGGCATTCCAGGAATTATCCCCTAGTCCCTGACTTGGACTCACAGGGCACTATAATGGCTGGAATGTCCCCCCTCCCCTATTAGACTGCAGAGCAGGGACACCCTCGTGTTCCTCTGCTTCCCCCGGTGCCTTTCTTAGTGCCTCGTACGCAGCAGGCACTCAAAAATGCCCAACGAATGACCAAACTAATGAATTACTGAATGAGCGACTCCCAGTGAAGTCCTTCCATATACTCACCAAAAGCCAAATCAGGCCAGAAAACGTTCTTGGGCTGCTATTTCACAGTAATCGCTGCCCCCACGGGCCTGGGTCGCACACCTGCTGGGGATATCTTGCCTTGAAACAGCTCCGGTGGGGCAGCTGAGCAGAGACCCAGACAGGGAGCCCGAGTGCAATCGTGGGGCAGCTGCGCGCTTCCTCCCCACAAGTCACCTGCGGAACTTCTATTTCTCACCCCACAAGGGCAGGGCCGATCCGGGTTCATGTGAGAAGCGGGGAGAGGTCGGAAAGTCCAGGGTGCACGAATCACTTGCCCATGGTTACACAGCTGAGAGTCAAATGCTGATTTAAACCCAGTGTTTTGTTTGCAAATTCTGTGCTTTTATGCAAAGTCTTGAGAGAGCTCTACACCTCCCAGATGCAGCAAGCGGCCATGTGTCAGAAGCCCAGTCTGGGGGATAGGGGAGGACAACAAGGGGGTTGGGAGAGAGGCCCACAGCCCCACAGCTCCACAGCGGGTGGTCAGTGTGGTCGGCCTCACCAGGCAGCGCCCACTGCTGCCTCCCCGGGTCCTTAGATATGCTGCTCTGAGCTGAGTCCCCTCAAAGTTTATTGAAACGGTCTCCAGGGGTGGGAAAAGGATTTCCAGGATCTCTCCAGGACGTCCTCTTTAAGGTGGGTGAGAGCACTCATTTGGACTTCTTACTTTCTTTCTTGAATCAGAGAGTTTTCCAGAACATCCAGAATCGCTCCGGAGTTTTCCTGAGTTTGGATTTGTGGAAGGCTGTAAGGGATGCAGGTGAAGTAGGGGCCCCTCGGAGCTGTCATGATTGGGGCCGTGGTGTTGGCGGGGTGTGTGTGTGAGAGAGAGCACAGCCCTCGCATGCTGTATGTAAGGCTGCTGCAGCAGAGCTGAAGGTCAGGAGAGAACAGACTCCCGGGGCCTCCCCTGGCTTACACCAGCCTCTGCGGGCCTCCGGGCTCACGACTCAGCCTTCGTCCTCCCCAGCTTGAGTTCTCATGTGCCCGTCAATTTTTCCAATTGCCTTTTGTCTCCAAACAGCTCTAACTGTGCTAAAATGACCCCACATAATTGATGACCCCACATAATTGACCCCTCCCAGAACTCGAGCTGGCCTTCGAGACTCTTCCATCTCACCCTCTGGGCTGTCGGGGTTAACGCCCTCTGAGCAGGCGGATGCACTGTCCTCCCAGAGGTGGGAGCTAAGTGAAATCTGTCTGCTTCAAGAAGGCCAGAGCTTTCAGTCCTCGGATGATGACAGGGATACACCATAGGCTGCCTAAGAGCTTCAGGGTTCAGAGAGAACTTGTACTCCTGTCTTCTCACTTGATTGTCTCCACTGCCCTGTGATCAGGAGTCGTGATCTGCCCTGTCCCAGTGGGGGAAATGGATCACAAAAAGGTAAAGTCAGAAAACTGCCACCTTCCTTGAGAAAATGTAAGCCCAGTTTCCCCCAGGCAAATGCTGGAAGAAGAGACTCCATGGCTCTCCCTCCTGCGGGGCCCCAGCATCTCCCTGCCTTAGCACCTGTCCTCCCCTTAATTCTTCCTGCCGGAGAGCAGTGGTTCTCAAACTTGAGTGAGCACCGGAACCCCCTGGAAGCTTGTACAAGCACAGCTTGTGAAAACACCTCATCCCTCATCCAAAACTTCTGATCCAGGAGGGCTTGGGTGGGGCTCAAGAAACTGTAGTTCTAAGAGGTTTCTACGTGAGGCTGATGCTCTTTGTCTGGGGGCCGCACTTGGAGAACGCCTGGATAGCTACAGAAAAAAATGAAATTTTATAAGAGACCACACTGATGACTCCAGAATAAGAAAAGGCAGGCAGATAGAAATGGCTGGGATCCAACTAAAAGGTCTCCAGGGACCAAGCAGATAACTGAACAGGGCAGTGGAGTTACCGTAAGAAACGAGGGTGATTTCTGCATGTGGCGAGCCAGGGAGCAAATTTCTAATGGCGTTCAAATTTCTATTTTATTAATGCTGGAGAACGGGCCGCCAGGCTCACCTCAGTGATGGATGGTTTGGCTTGCAAGGGTTCCCCACACCCCAGAAGCCTATAGGCACAGCCGTTCGCCAGTTTGCTGCTGTCTGTTAGGGGTTGGTGCCTCCCGGAGCTCACAATTAGACACACAAGACAACCAGGCCCAAAAAGAGCAAGGTGCCTGTGTCTCGCCCACCTGCGGCCACCTTCTGTCTGTGGTCTCCTCCCGGAGGACCAGCCTCTTTCCTGATCCGCCAACTTAGGACAGAATCTCCCACTTCCAGGGACCACACTTGCTCACGCTAGGAGTGTTCACACCTGAGACCCACAGGCAGTCATGGGGTCGGGGAACAAGGTTTTGCAAGGTCACCGATCGAGAGAGGCCGGATGGAGGCGGGGCTGGGAGCAAACTCCCGGTTTCCTGGAAGCTGCCTGTTCACATGGGAATTATCCGATGATCGTGAAGGCCAAAGGGTCCTCAGAGCAGTCAGTGGTCAGTGTCTTGAGTCTCTGGAGTTGGTCTCTGGCCAAACTCCAGAACAATGTCACCAGGGCCCAGCAGCCAAGAAAGGGGCAACTGGAGAATTCGTAAAAACACGAACTGAAGTGAACTGGCCTCTCAGCCAGACAGAATAGGCAACAGTGGTGGAAGGCCACCACCCCGGGTGGCTTCTTAGACTTTGCATGTGAGGGCACAGGACCTGCTCCCAGCCTCCTGCCGCTCACTAACCCACCCCTCGGCCCAGGCTTCCTTGCAGGGACCTCCATCAGCAACGAGCTGCTGGACCTCATGACCCTCCGGTACGGTGACAACAGCGGCAGGGTCAGCTTCCCCAGCCTGGTCTGCCTCCTGTTGCGACTTGAAGCCATGGCAAGTAAGTGTCACCTGGACGACATCCTGGAGACCATCATAGTGACCAAGAAACACAGGGGAGGATCAGGAATGGACTCCTGCCCCAGGCCTAGGCCACGCCTCAGTAACAGAGTGGGCTGGAGTCTTGCATGAGGAGCCCTTGCTCCACGAGGCAGAGCCAACATTAGCCTGCGTAATGGTAGACCCTGTCTGCGTCCCCTGTGTCCCTTCTGTACTCTTTCTGTCCAGGACAGTCCCCATCCCAGGCTCTCATTTCCTTACCACCCTATTTAGTGCCTCTTTCTGGAGCAAGTTTCATTTAACTCACTGTGTCCCCTCTCCATGTTGTTTACAGTTTAAACCTACACTATAGTCTTGCAATGAATGCGGTCTCTGCTGAAGGAATTCACACACAAGTGATATATGGGGGTGGGGGTGCTTTCCCAAAGCTCCAGAAATTCTACTATGTAGGTCAGATATTTGGACACTTCTTAGCAGCCACCCCCCCCTTTATTTTTCAAGGAAATCCTATGTGAAACCCCAAGCCATAATATAGCTCAAGAGTTGTGTTTGGGGTAGAAGTAGCATCTGGCCTCATCCTAATCTTTATCCCATCCCTGGCATGGTGCACCACTGTAAATCCCACAGCTCTGAGCCAGGCAGTTAAGGAAGACTGAGAGACCAGAGCCCTGGGAGCATAAGAGAGAAGGGTGAGGCATAAACCTCCAGAGAATTCTCTGTTGGACGAGGGAGGTTCTCCAAAGGGTGCTCGTAGAATACTTTTTTTTTTTTTTAAGATTTTATTTATTTATTTGGCAGAGAGAGAGAGAGAGAGAGAGATCACAAGTAGGTGGAGAGGCAAGCAGAGAGAGAGAGGGAGGCAGGCTTCCTGCTGAGCAGAGAGATCATGACCTGAGCTGAAGGCTGGGCTTAACCCACCGAGCCACCCAGGTGCCCCTTGTAGAATACTTTATAAGACAGGCCTACACATCCCCTCAGCCATGTGTGGAAGGGTGAAGAATGCAAGGGCACGGGAAGAGGGAGAGGCGTGTGTGGGCTGGAGCGGTCACAGAGAACTGTCCCTCCGGGGTGGAGTTGGCTGGGAAGAGACAAGGAGAAAGCCCCAGCACCCTGCGGAGACAGAGAAAGTGCTTTACATAAAGTTGCCATATTTGCTTTTATCTCCCTTGACCTATCCTGATTCCTCTCCTCCTCTTTAGAGACTTTCCAGAACCTCTCCAAGGATGGGAAAGGACTGTACCTGACAGAAATGCAGGTGAGGTGCCTCCCCTCCCAGACACGGGGCACAGTCCCAGGCCACCTCTCCTCTCCTGATTCCAGGGGGCATTTTTCTCCCCGAGGATATTGGCTGGTCTGTCAAAGGCCAGCCAAGCTGCCGGCCCGGCTGCCTCCAATTACTGCCTTTATATATTACAGGCTGCCAAGGCTGCTTTAGGATCTTGGCAGACAGATTTTATTTTTTTCCAATAGCTTAATAAAGCAGAGGATTATGTGGGCGTCATAAATCCAAGAGAGAACTGAGGAACACCTGCTGAGCTCACTGTGCATTAAACTTACTCCCCGTGAGCTTTAGAGAGAGCCTCCTGGCCTAGCCAGCTGGTCGACCTCAGCTATCCCTCTCACTGCCAGCTCCTCGGGGAGTAGCAAAGATAGGTTGCAATGGGGGCTTGAGAACCCCCCGCTGGGTTGGAATTAGCTGGAACGTTTTGACGAGACTAGACTGAGGTCTTTCAAGGAAGAGGGTACCATTTGCCCCGCTCTGTATTAAGCGAACAAGTTTTAAGCTATGTCATAATGATGATGCTTACTTCTCAGTGGATGAACCTGGTCATGTACAACTGAAGCAAGGAGTAGAGAAGACCCCAGAGTCCAGGTAAGACATGGCAGCTCTAGAATCGTTTCCTTCTAGCACAATTCCTTGTCTCCTCTAGGAACTGCACACAAGACTCTTGCCCTGGGAGGGGCCTGCCTAGAGATTACAGAGCTCAACTGCTCAGGGCCCCTGAATTTCAAGGCCAATGCCACAGGCTTCATCCAAACCCTGGGTGGAATGACCAGGCGACACTGATGAAAGAGTGTGGCCAGGAAGTCATGAGTGAGAGATTTTAGAACTCTTATTTATTAATTCATTTATTTTTTAATTGAACTATAATTGACATTTAATAATGTATTCATTTTAGGTGTACAATATAATGATTGGATATATGTATATATTATGGAGTGATTACCACAAAAGGCTTAGGAAACATCCATCACTACACATAGTTATACATTTTTTCCCTTTGTGATGAGAATTTTTGTAATTTACTCTCTTAGTAACTTTCAAATACTATACAATACAGTATTGTTAACTATAGCTATAGCCATAGTGCGGTCTATTCTATCCCCAGGACTTAATTATCTTATAACTGGAAGTTTGTACCTTTGGACCACCTTCCCCCATTTGGCCCACCACCCCACCCTCCACTCCTGGCAACCATCAATCTGTTCTCTGTATCTCTGAGTTTTGTTTTGTTTTTAGATTCCACATATAAGTAAGATCATACAGTATTTTTCTTTCTCTGATTTACTTCACTTCACATAATGCCTTCAGGGTCCCTCCGTGTTGTCACAAATGGCAAGGATGTCCTTTTCTATGGCTTAGTAATATTCCTTCATATATAAAATACGTTTTCATTATCCATCCGTTTACTGATGGACACAGGTTCTTTCCTTGTCTTGGCTGTTGTAAGTAATGAACATGGGGTGCACATATCTTTTTGAGTCAGTGCTCTTGTTTCTTTCAATAAATACCCAGAAGTAGTTTCTGGATCGTATGATAGTTCTACTGTTAATATTTTGAGGAAACTCCATATTACTTTCCAGAGTGACTGCACCAATTTACATTCCCACCAACAGTGCACAAGGGGTCCCTTTTCTTTACCTCCTCACCAACACATGCTATCTCTTTTCTTTTCTAAAATGGCCATTCTAACAGGTGTGAGGTTGTATCTCATTGTGGCTTGGATTTGTACTTCCCTGATGACTAATGATGTTCCACACCTTTTCATATACCTGTGAGCCATTTGTATGCATTCTTTGGGAAAAATGCCTATCGGTCTTAGTTGATTATTTTTCTCTTGTCACTTTTGCTTTTGGTGTCAAATCCAAAAATCATTGCCACGATCCATGTCAAGCCACGATCCATGTCAAGGAGCTTACCCCTAAAGTTTTCTTCTAAGAATTTTATGGTTTCGGGTCTTACATTCAAGTCTTGAATCCTTTTGTAGTTGATTTTTGTATGTGGTGTAAAAGAGCAGGCCAGTTTCCTTCTAGAATTTTTAATTTGAAATTCCAAAGAGGAAAGGCAGTCACTCATCACAGGAAAGGCTAATGTGTGGAACAACAGAAATGACCAGAGCCTGGGGAGAGGAGAGCTGGGTCCAGCCTCAGCTCTACCATTGCCTCACTCTGCAGCTGTGCACACATCTGTAGCCGTCAGCATCTGTAACACTAGCGTGAGTGTGCTGAAAAGTTAATGCCCATGTTGCATTTCTTCTACATGTTTATTTTCAGGGAATAGACCCCAGAGATACATAGTCCACACCCCGCGCTACTGTAGCAGAATCCCCAACAGTCTGCTGGAATCTTCCAGGACTGGGGTGCTCAATATTTTGTGCTCCTCATGGTTGGACATTTGTGGGTGTTAGGTATTATTTCATCAAAAGGCAACAATCTACTTCCCTGAAACTTTCCACCCATGCATCAAGCTCTACTCTGGACCACTGAAGAAAAAAGACTGGACAAGCCAGACCTTCACATCCCTTGCAGATAGCTCTGCTGCCTCACTGAGGCCTCTTTTTACTTATTCCTATTGATTCTCATTTGAAACCTACTGGTGACCATGTCTATATGCCAATGTCCCTTTGAAAAAAATAGTTCTCCTAGGCAGCCGTCCTGTAATCAACATATTTGGGGACCCTATAATTTTTATAAACAGCATTTCTTTCATCTCCCAACTCTGTACCTTGAAATCAAGAGACAATCTCTCCATAAAGAAATATTTTAGCATAAATATTTCCTTGATGAACTCTTGGTGCTTCTTAATGAACACAAGTTAACATACCTTGCAGAGATCAAAGTTATTTAGACTTACCTGTATTTTCATGAATTCCCCTTTCATTTCTTTCTAAAAATAGGACGTGTGTGAATATTTCCCATTTTCGGTCTGCCTAATTCCTATTCTAATCTGCATGATTTCTAATGTCAGGAATGATTCTTCAGTTGTATCTTCGAGCTAATTCAACATGCAGGACCTAAAGTTTGAACTTTTGAAATAACTGGACTTTTTCTCATTATCCTTCCACCTACACAGGGTCCCAAGTCCCTCTTAACCAATCTTTCTATACTTCCTGTTCTGAACATTATGCAAGAAGGAAGATGTATGGTTATGTGTGCTTTAGTCTCTTTCACTAATGTCTATCATCATCCTTAAGAGTGTTCCCTTGTCTTCCTCATTAATCATGGTCCTCTGACATCATACTCTTAAAGTAGATCTAGTCACTCTTGGCAGATGGGTTGCTGTGCAGAACTGGAGGCAGGAGGGTGAAGAAGTTCTGCCTCCAAATCTACAAACTCTCTTTCGTCTATAACCATCTCCCACCTTCCTCCTGTTATGCTAGAGGGCATATGTCTCTGAGGATGTTCTGGATCTCATTACCTCCCCCCTTCACAAGGACCCAATAGAATGAATTCTCTCCTCTGCGTCCTGAATATTAAATCAATCTCAATCTCTCTCTCTCTCTCTCTCTCTCTCATTTCTGGAGTCATCCAATTCCCACTGAAACATGCTTATCTCTTAAATTTCTTCCATCTCCTGTTCCCTTCCAGCCACAACGCCATCTCCTCTCTTTACGGCCAAACGTCATAAAAGAGCTCATTGTCTCCACATCCTCACCTCCCACGTTCCCTTCAAACTACTTCAATTTAGATTTTTCAGACACCGTCTCTCTCCCTGACTTTGCACTGGCTCCCTATCTGATTTTCCTATATCCACCCACTTCACCCGAGTCAATTTCCTGCAGTCTAAGCACACTTTTTAAAATTCACATCCAGGGGTGCCTGGGTGACTCAGTGGGTTAAAGCCTCTCCCTTTGGCTCAGGTCATGATCCCAGAGTCCTGGGATCGAGCCCCGCATTGGGCTCTCTGCTCAGCTGGGAGCCTGCTTCCTCCTCTCTCTCTGCCTGCCTCTCTGCCTACTTGTGATCTCTATCTGCCAAATAAATAAATAAAATAAAATTCACATCCAATCATTGCCCTCCCCAGGTTAAAACCCTTCAATGTCTTCCTGTTGCTATTTGGGAAAAGTCTAAAGTCATGAATGTGGCATGTACCAGCTGCCTACTGCCCACTTACCTAACCATACCTCATATCTCTCCTCCTTCCTGTGCTCTATTCCCACCACACCAGCATTACCTTTATTCCCTCCAATGTTTCATTCTTTCCCCACCCTCAGGTCCTTTGCCCCTACTGTCTGCTCAGTCCTGGGGGTAGTTACAGTCCTGATCCTTTGTGTCTTAACCCCACTGGGTTCTCATATTACTTACTCACTGTCACACTGGCCGGATCATAACATTCAGAATTCTTTATTGTTATTGTTGCCCACTCCTTACATTTTCTTAAAGTCTTATGAAATGTAATTCACCCATCATAATGAGTTACCCATTTGAGATACAGAGTTCAGTGGTTTTCAGTGTAGTCACACAGCTGTGCAACCATCACCACAATATAATTTTAGAACATTTTTTGTCACCACACAAAGAAACCCATGCCCAAGAGTAGTCACTTCCTATGTTAGCCCCATCCCTCTCGTCCTGGGAAGCCACTAATCGGCTTTCTGAATCCATAAATCAGCCGATTCCGGACAGGTTATTTAATTGGACTCATGCAATATTCGGTCTTTTGTAACCAGTTTCTTTCATCTGTGATAGTACGTATCAAGACTTCATTTCTTTTTAGTGCCAAATGACATTTCATTTTGTAAATATACCATCTTTTATTCATCTGTTCATCCATTGATGGACGCTCATTTAGGTTGTTTCTGCTTTCCGCCTGTTGGGGATAATTCTGCAATGAATGTTTGTATACAGGCTTTTGCATGGATGTGTGTTTTCATTTCACTTGTGTGTATACCTAGGTATAGAATTGTTGGGTCGTTTGGTAACTCTATCTTAACATTTTCAGGGACTGTTTTCCAGAGCCACTGCTCCATTTTGCATTTCCACCAGCAGTGAATGAGAGTTCCGACTTGTCAACACTTACTATTGTCTGACATTTTTATTAGAGCCATCCTAGAGAGTGTGAAGTGATACCTCATTGTGGTTTGGTTTGCAGTTCGCTGCTCATGATGGTGAATATCTTTTCAGTGCTTACTGGCCATTTGTATATCTTCTTTGGAGAAATGTCTATTCTGTTCTTTGTTCATTTTTATATTGGTTTATTTAACTTTTAAATTTTTTTAATTGGTTCATTTAACTTTTTTGTTACCTACTTGTAAGAATTCTTTATATATTTGTAAATATATATATATATAATATTCTTTGTAGTTACAAGTCCCTTTTCACCTGTGATTTGCAAACATTTTCTTCCATTCTACAGGTTGTCTGTTAAGTTTCTTGCTTATATCATTTATAGAACACAAATTTTTAATTTTGTTGAAGCCCAACTTACCTATTTTTCTCTTGTGTCACTTATACTTTTAGTGTTATATACAAGAAATCATTGCCTCATCCAAGATCATGAATAATCCTCTTGTGGTTTTCTCCTAAGAGTTTTATACTTTAGCTTTTCCACTTAGGTTCTTCCATTCTTTCTGAAGGAATTTTTATATGTGGTATGACATAGGAGTCCAGCTTCATTCTTTTGAAAGTATATATCCAGTTATCCCAGCACCACTTGTTGAAAAAACTAATCTTTGCCCCATTTTATTGTCTTACCACCCTTTTCAAAAGTCCATTTAGCATGATGTAAGGATTTATTTCTGAATTTTCCATTCTATTCCAGTGATCTATATGTCTGTCCTTATTTCAGTACCACACTGTGCTGATTAATATAGTTTTGTAGTAAGTCTTGAAATCAGAAAGTTTGAGTCTTCCAGCATGGTTTTCTTTTTCAAGACTGCTTTGGGGTGGCTCAGTGGGTTAAGCCTCTGACTTTGGCTCAGGTCATGATCTCAGGGTCCTGGGATTGAGCCCCGCATCAGGCTCTCTGCTCAGCAGGGAGCCTGCTTCCCCCTCTCTCTCTGTGCCTGCCTCTCTACATATTTGTGATCTCTCTCTCTCTCTGTGTCAAATAAATAAATAAATAAATAAATAAATCTTTAAAAAAAAAGACTGCTTTGGTAATTCTGGGTTCCTTGCATTTACACATAAATTTTAGGACAGGTTGACAAATTCTGCAGGGAAAAAAAAGGGTAGCTGGGATTTTGATAGAAATTACGCAAATCCTTAGATCCATTTGGGGAATATTGCCAACTTCACAATCTAAAGCTTTTTGATCCATGAACATGAGATTTCTCTCCATTGTTTTAGATCTTCTTTAATTTCTTTCCGCAATGTTTTATTGTTTTCAGTGTAGGAGTCCTGTACTTTCTTTGTTAAATTTATTCCTATGTATCGTATTTTTGATGTTACTATAAATAATTTTATTTTTAGATTTTCCATTGCTAATATATAGAAATAAAACTGATTTTCATACATTGATCTCACATTCTGCCACCATGCTGAACTCATTCATTAGTTCTAATGGTTTTTGGGGGATTCCTTAGGATTTTATAACTACAAAGTCATGTCATCTCTGGAACTGCAAGTAGTTTTACTTCTTCCATTCCAATCTGGGTGCCTTTTTTATTTTTCTTATCTCCTTTTCTTGGCTAGAACTTCCAGGACAATGCCGACTAAAGGTGAAGGAAGCAGATACCCCTCTCTGCTTGGTGTTCCCGATCTTGAGAGAAAACAGTCTTTTACCAATAAGTATGATGTTAGCTGTGGGATTTTCATAGATATTATTTGTCAAGCTGAGGAAGTTCCCCTCTATTTGTAGTTTGCTGATTCAACACACTTTTAATTACCTGCTTGATGTCTGTATTCCCTGCTGGACTGTAAGCTTAGGTATGTCTTTTGTTGCTATCTCCTTAGCATGTAGCAAAAAGCCTGGCATAGAGGAACCACTCAATAACAGTTTTCCAAATGACTGAGAGAAATTGCCCTTTCAGGTTCGTGTCTTCCTTTGTTTGTTCTTGTCCTAATTTTTATAAATGTTGTTTTCAACCCAGTTCTTCCTGCTATCGACTATGTATGCAGTTTCTTGCCCATCAGGATTACTGGAAAGCAGATAATTAACATTATCTTGTTAAAATCTCTAGTACATCATGACCTATATTTTTTTATAAAAGGCTTATTGTTTGACCTGTTGATCCTCTCACCCTTTTGAAATCTGCTTTCTTGAGTTCAGGGTACACTTCTTTTTTTTTTTTTTTTTTTTCCCCCCTAAGATTTTATTTATTTATTTGAGAGAGCGAGAATAAGAAAGCGAAAGAAAGAGAGCAAGCAGGGGTGGGGAGTGGAGGGAGAGGGAGAAGCAGACTTGTGGCTGAGCAGGGGAGCCCAATGCAGGGCTTGATCCCAGGACCCTGGGATCATGACCTGAGCTGAAGGCAGATGGTTGACCAACTGAGCCACCCAGGTACCCCCCAGGGCACATTTCAATGTCACCCAACATTCCCTTATTTTGCTACTACAAAGTCAAAGCTACGTTCTTCCAGGATTTCCATCACTCCCACGTTAGCAAAGAGACTCTCACTATTGGCCAATATCCAACCCAGAGGAAAATTCCCTCTCCTTGTTCATCTGGCCCTCTGGGCAATGAAGCTGTCACTGGAACAAGTGAAGGCCTTGTCAGATGAGCTAAGTGAGCTTCTCCCCAGAGTTTGGGGTTGCTAAAGCCCCCTCATCAGTCGGCTTGGATCCACCAGGCAAGCTGGCATGTACTCCCATTGGGAGAACACTTCTGTTCCTCTCTCTCTCATCTTCAACCCATCTGTTCTGCTCTCACTTAGTAAAGTAGGATATAGAAGTATGCAACCAGAGAACTCCTCTTCCTCCCCTCCCATTGTACCTATTCATTTTGAAGGAAGCATGCACCCCCATTGTCATATTGCTGGCAATGTTTACATTAAACTTGTTTTAAATATCAAATTCATACTTCAAAAAATGCTAATGCTCAATGAATTGATATATTGTGCTTGGAGAATTAAGGCTATGTTGATCTTAATTGATTTCAAGTCTAGAGGGGTATTTTTTTTTAAGATTTTATTTATTTATTTGACAGACAGAGATCACAAGTAGGCAGAGAGGCAGGCAGAGAGAGAGGAGGAAGCAGGCTCCCCACTGAGCAGAGAGTCCGATGTGGGGCTCGATCCCAGGACCCTGGGACCATGACCTGAGCCGAAGGCAGAGGCTTTAATCCACTGAGCCACGCAGGCGCCCCGAGTCTAGAGGTTCAATGTGCTGTAAGTCACACTCTGCTGAGAGTTTTTCTAGCTAATATCATCTACATTCACGTTGATCTACTCTCAGTGTGGTAGTAAAGTGCCTTACTCTAACAAAGTTATTATTTATAACAATTTGCCACTAATATGGACATGAACTATCCTGAGGAATGGGCCACATTCTCCTGCTCTGCATGAAGGTGACATATGAGTAGCAGTGGTCCTGATCTTTCTGATCTACCAACAACAGTTTTCTCCCATCCAAGTAAATCTATCTCTCCCATCCTGCAGATCAGAGACTTCCTTTTTGAGAATTAGGAGCTGGGTTTGCCTCTAGAGAGGTGAAACTCCCTACCTGCTTTGGCCAACATACACCTGTTGATTACTGTAGAACCCAGGGTGTCCAGCCTTCCAGATCTGGCTTTGGAAGAGAATCGTATCCAGCTAGAAAAAATGACTTGGATACTCCAAGGGCATAAACCAAGAAGGAGGAAGAGTTGATATCCAGGAAACAAGATCCAGCACTGAACCCTTCACTAGCTAGGGAAGTCCTGTAGAAAGAGAAAGGAAGACCAACGGGAGCGGGAAGAGAGGTCTTTGGAAATGGAACCAGTAGTTTATCTGATTGCTTCATCATGGGTAAAATTGTGCTCAGAAGGATTTTTAAAATTTTGCTGGAGAGTTTTGGAAGAATTATTAGGATAATGACATAGACTAAGCAGATTTTTTGTAAGATTTTATTTATTTATTTGACAGAGAGAGAGAGATCACAAGTAGGCAGAGAGGCAGGCAGAGAGAGAGAGGAGGAAGCAGACTCCCTGCTGAGCAGGGAGCCCAATGCAGGGCTCGATCCCAGGACCCTGAGATCATGACCTGAGCCAAAGTCAGAGGCTTAACCCACTGAGCCACCAAAGCATCCCATAAGCAGATTTTTTTAATGAGATAATTATTAACTCCTGGAAGAACAAAGACTTATGGAAGAAACAAGGAGAAGTGATCCTAGAGTATTTTTTCACTCAGTAGTGAACAGTACATATGTAATTGTAATAAAATAAAAATTGAATATTGATTTAACGAAAAGATGTGACATAAATATACTGGAGAAAGGAGGGGAGAAGTGTAGGCATGGAATGGGTTAGGAGCACACCAGCCCAATCTTCCAGCATAAGTAGTCAGGCATTTGACATTGACGAGTCCAGGGAGAACCCTGCAGGCCTATCCTTAGGAATATGGAGGTACGCATTAAAAAAAAAAAAAAGAATCTGGAGAGCAGAATTTAGGGCACGAATGGGACAGGGGACTACTTTTTTTTTCTTCCTGCCTTGTTATACTATTGGAGTTTTAAAATTATATATATGAGGCTGGACTTCTATGAAAATAAATAAGCAAAACTAGTAAAAAGACTGAGACAGGCGTTTAAGACTCAAGAAAAGAGAAGGGAATAGAAAAGAAGAATCAAGTCTTTCTCACGTGGCCAGGAAAGTTAGGTGATTATAGTTGTAGAAAAAATGTCCGTGCAAGAACATCACTTTAGTCCAAGAGATGTGCACTTGAGAAAAGCCATTCTTTGATAGGAATCCACAGCCAGCAGACCAGCCCTCTGCTGGAAAAGAGAATAGAGCTGTTGTCATTCCAGCTTCTCCTGGTCTGAGCCCTTCCAGCCTGCTCAGGGAGTCAGAAGAAGATCTCCCAAACTTACTCACCACTCTGCCACAGGCACTCAGGTGCTCAGGGGGCTGCCATCTGAACTAAGGGCAGAGTAAGTGCGTAGATGCCTCCAAGGAATTTTGGAGAATGAGGTGGAGATATTCCTGTCCACTGGGTGGCCTTGGGTATGTTGGAACAGGTCCACCTTCACCAGCACGTGGTCCCTGTGCTCCGTCTGTTATCTGCTGGTCCCAGACAGCATCTGTGGGAACAGATCCAGGCCTCTGTGGTCACTCCAAGAAGGGAAAAGCTTCTTTACTCTCCCCTGGCCTTCTGCATTTGAACATCTGTGCCTTTCTCTAGGATCAGCTCCCAGTGATCACTCAAGAATCTGGATCTCCTTGCAATGGGTGGTGAACTCCCATGAGTGTGATACATTGAAACCCGCCCTGCCTAAAATGGTAGTCAAAGCTGCCTTCGAGGAACCTGGGCCTGGTCCTCAGCCGAGTCAGGCTGTAGTCAGCCCGAAGTCTCAGAGTGGGTCCTCTGACCACTTCAGGACACCAGCCTGGGATGCCCTGGAAGATGAATCAGGAGATGTTCCACGGTGGGAAAGAAGGGGAGAAGCTTCCTCATGACCCCCTCCCTCCAGTCCACTTCATTTCTAGGAAAAGCCAGAATGAGGCAGGCTGCCCACCCACAGGGTGCTTGGGGTGATCGGGGAGCCATCTGCTGGGTGTCGCAAAATAATCCTACTTCTCCCTGTCTGTATCCTGATTGTTTCACAGCCAAATGGCAAAATAAAACACAGTTCTCATAAAGGTCTTAGACTCTGTGACAAGTAGGATCATAATTCTGAATTTAAAAAAAAAAAAATGTTTGGGGAAGGAGAAATCCAGCCAGCAAGGCAGGTATCTCCCTCCCTCTTTATCCATAGACGTCTCTCCAGAAGAGCATGGCCCCCTCCAGCGTAGAAGAGTTCCCAGAGAGTGACCAATCCAGACCCCACTCAGGAGACTCTGTGATTTGAGAACGTGTTCTGGAACCGTTCCCCAGTGGGAGGATCCTTACAAATATATGTGCATCAGGGGGACAGGAGGGCGGAGACCTTCTGAGCGGACCCGATCAGAAGGCGGACGGGATGAGGCAGGGGTACGCCATTGCAGACTCCCGCGCTCAGGGTCAAGGTCAGCATTTGGAAGTGGACACCTTCCAGCACAAAGGACAAAGGCAGCCAGATAACCTGTGCCCCAGGGGACTGCTGCAAAGGGTTTATGATCAGTTCAGCGACTCCAGCAGGGACAGACACACGGCAAAGCTTAGGCCAGGTCATTTGGCCTCCGGGCCCTCTGCTTAGTGACCCAGGATGGCCAGTCATGGTGCTCAGCATGGACTTAGGAGTCAGACAGAGCTAATGCCTGCAGACTCGAGTCCTGGGCAGTCAGCCTGGTCCCTCACGTAAAATTTTCTGCATGCAAAACCCTTGTGCCAACAGATAAACACAGACTCTATTAAAAAAAGAAGTGGGGTGGGGGGAACTGGTGCCCAAAGGAATGAATGAGCCCCCTCTGGCAGGACTTCACTGGGACATCCACGTGGAAAACCCAACAGACCTTCGTGCTTTGCTGCCCCAACTGTGAGTCACCCTGGACTTCTTCCGGAAGGAATTTGCAGACCGAGGCTTGGCAGCCAGCAGCCCAGGGGCAGCCATGCCCCCTCAGCACCAGGCACCGCCAGAGTGGTGTCCCCAGGACACAGAGCCATTTCCTCCCTCACGAGGCTCGGCTCAAGAACCAGTCTTTAATTTTCTTTTTAAACTAACAGAATAGAAGGGGAGAGTTTACTCAATTGATTAATTGGAAAGCTGACTCTTGCGGCCACACCAGGGCTGGAGGGCTTGCATGGCCCTGGGGGTCTGGCTTCTCTGCACTGAGCTGTGGGGGGAGGGAGCTTTGTCCCCATCTCCCCAGTGGAGGGGAAGGGCCTGGGTCCTTAACCCTGGCACAGAGCCGACCAGTTAGCTTGTCCTCAGGCTGCACCTTCTCGGGGCTCCCCACACCTTCAGCCAAGGTCAAGAAAGTCCCCCACCCCAAAGAGGGCTGAAGACGTTCTGGAAATGCGGCCGTGGGCACAGAGCTCAGCGGGTACCAGATGGAGGGACAGGGAAGAGTGGGAGCCGCCCCGGAGCCAGTGGGGTGGCCTCTGACTCTGCACG
This sequence comes from Mellivora capensis, assembly GCA_004024625.1. Lineage (NCBI taxonomy): Eukaryota > Metazoa > Chordata > Mammalia > Carnivora > Mustelidae > Mellivora > Mellivora capensis. The sequence goes on along the minus strand of PISX010004081.1, from coordinate 48,175 downwards.
GCTGCAGCCACTCCTCGGGGGGCACAGGGTGGCCAAGCTGTCCTCGCCATTCCATAACTGAGACCCTCGAAGCCCCAAGAAGAGGTAGCCGCCCCATTAGAGGTGGCAGATGCTACACTTGAACACTTGTCCCCGCACTCAGTGGCTGTGGGGCCTGGGCTGCGGGAGAGCACAGGCCTGCTCCATGGCACGGGGGCTCAGCCTGGTGAGGGGGAAGCTCTGACACAGGGTGCATGCACACGTGCGTGCACACACACACACACACGCGCGCGTGCGTGGAGGTGATGTCAGCCTTGCTCCCATCTAGAGCAGAAATGGGCCCTTTGCCGACTTGCTTCTTGCCACCTCCAGGCCCCAGGGGGACAGAGGCAGGATTTACGGTGGGAACTCACAGGGGACTCGTCAGGCCCGCGCTCTCCCTCCTCGCCGGCCTGCTCCTTCCCCTTCCCCGTTGCTCCCTCAAGGTTCCTGAGCTCCTCGGATAGAATCCTTGGAGAAGCTCACACAGAGGCAGCTCAGTTCAGTGGGGAGTTCTTGACCTTGAGTGGTCAACTCACCTATGTTCCATATTAAGAATGGAGATAATAGGGGCGCCTGGGTGACTCAGTGGGTTAAGCATTTGCCTTCGGATCGAGTCATGATCCCAGGGTCCTGGGATCGAGCCCGGCATCCGGCGAGCAGGGGGCCTGTTTCTCCCTCTCCCTCTCTCTCTGTCTCTCATGAATAAATAAAATCTTAAAAAAAATGGAGATAATATAACTTAACTAGAACTAAGCATTTTAAACTTTCCATTCCATAGAACAGCCGGCTGGGGGGAGGAGAGGGAATAAGAAAGGGAGCGAGGCCTGGAATACGGAGGTTACATGGGAAGAACAGAACCTAACAGGTGGCGTCAGGCAGGAAAACAGGAACCACTTTCTTCCTGTTTTAACAGGATTTAACACAAGGTCCAGGAGGAGCAAAGGCCAGAGAAGGTGGCCAGTGACTGCCAGGTTTATCACAAACTTTCAGGGCACCACGAGGGGCTGCTGCCTCTCCCCTAGCCAGACACAGCAGGGAACCGCAGCCTTACGGTGCTCCCAATTCCCGAAGCCTGCGTGTGTGCCTGCCCTGCCGGAGGCAGAGGAATAAGGCTTCAGCCCCTCCTCTGCCTTCCCAGTGTCACATAAGCACATCTCACTGGGGGGACTGAAAGTGTCCCAGGAGCTCTTGGGCTTCCAGCCCCTTCCAGACAGGAGAGGATACAGAAGGGGGTGTAAGGAGGGGCAGGTGCCAGCAGAAGAGAGAAATGGAAGGAGAAAAGAAGGACAAGCAGATGGATAAGGAGAGCCCGGAGAAGGAAGATGCCGGGAGTGGGGCTGACGGGGCGTGGCCGGGAGCAACAGAGACAGAGGGGCAAGATGGGAGACGCAGAGGACGAGACCTAAATCAGGAGATCAGAACAGAAGGACGATCACTGGGGCCCATGGGTGTGGACTGGTGTGTTGGCGAGGGAGCCTAATCGTTGGAAGCCCACTGCCGGCGGAAAGGACTTGCCCCACCCGGATCAGGGTTAGGGCTGTAAACTCTCAAACATTAGTGTGCATAAAATCACCTGGAGTAACTTTTTAAAAAAAGATTATTTTAAAAAATATTTTATTTATTTAGTTGACAGAGGGAGAGAGAGCACAAACAAGAGGAGTAGCAGGCAGAGGGAGAGGACACGGGGCTCCATCCCAGGACCCTGAGATCGTGACCTGAGTAGAAGGCAGATGCTTAACTGAATGAGTCACCCAGGCGTCCCAGAAAGATTTATCTGAGAGAGAGAGAGAGAGAGAGAGAGAGAGAGAGTGCAAACAAGGGTAGGGGCAGAGGGTGCGGGACGATCTCAAGCAGATGCCACACTGAGCACAGAGCCCGACGCGGGGCTTGATCCCACGACCCCGAGGTCACAACGGAAGCCGAGTCAGACACTTAATGGTCTGTGCCACCCAGATGCCCCACCTGGAATGACTTTTTTTTTTTTAAAGTGTCAGAGATTCTGATCCAGGAAGTTGGGGCTAGAATCTGGGGCTGGAAGTTGGGCCTGGAGTCTGCTTTTATTGAAAGCTCCCCGAGCAATGCCTGTGGTCCTTGGGAAACATCTCAGATGTCACCGCGTTTGTGACTCCACGGAACGGTGCATGCTCTTGGCCGCAGCCGCCGCGGCAGCCGTAAGATGCCTCATGAATCCCAGCTTCAGAGCCCCACCTGCATACCCACCCCCGCCACACTCTGCACCCCGGGCACCTCCTGGAGCCCTTCGTGCCCGCTCCTGGCTGCCTCCTTCCCTTCCTCCCCACTCCCAGAGAACTGATGTCCCGGGTTATTTTTACCTCCAAGCAAGCTAATTAAGCAATAATCCTAGAAGAATCCATCACTCTGACAAGACTGTTGATTAACCATCCCCCAGCCAAGCCAGAAGTGCTCCATATCCCAGCGGGACGGTTCATAATGGTACAGCAGCCCTGGGCGGCAGCTGAGCAGCCGAGGGACGGGTCTGAGAAGACAGAGGCAGATGGGTCCTTGGGCCAGACTTTGCAGCCTGGAGAAGCTCACAGGAGAGGCAGGGGGACTGGCCTGACGCCCCACAGGCTGGGACGTCTCTAACGAGGTTCCACACCATCCTTTCTGAGATGGCCAAATGCCCCCAAAAAGTGCCTCGGGTTGTGAACAATTCTGGACCACGGGAGAAGAGCCCGTGGGAAGCGGGCTGGACCCCGGGACGTAATTCTCCAGCTTTAGATCAGTGTCAAGTACAGAGCTGCTGTTGAGAGCAGAGACAGGCAGAACGATGAAAGCACTGCCTTCGAGAGATCATTTCATGCCCAGACGATATATCTTTCTCTTTTCCACGCTTAGACTCTTACTGTAAACACCCCTCTCTGTTCCCCTAAAAGACTTACTTTCTTCAGTACTGGGAAAAGAGGCTCCAACCGCCCAGGAGGTGATGAAACACTGCCTCCTGGCGGCCACAGTGGTGGTTGCAGCGTGGAAGCATCCACCTTCCAAAGGCTCTTTCTTCCCACCAGCCAGCCCCGCTGGAGCCAGCCTCACCTGAGTGAGCTGCCACCTCTGTGGCATTGTCCCATCGTCCATCCGGCTCCATCATTGTCTGAATCCCGGTCTCCTTTAGGCCCGTTTTGCATAAAGAGTAGATGATGTTGGCAAACAGTCTGGACCAAGGGGAAGGAAACGGACCCCCCGCTGGGACACCCTGCTCTTGTCACTGACGTGCCAGGTCATCTTACCTCTTTAAGGGTATCCAATTCTGTTCAGCCACAAGAAGGGAGAAAGAAAGAGAGAGAGAGAGAGAGAAAGAGAGAGAGAAGAAAGGAAGGATGGATGGATGGAAGAAAGAGAAAACAGCATCTAGTAAGTGCTCAGTAAATGCTAAAGAGAGTGAGCCTATGTAGAGACAGGGAGTGTGGTGGAGGGGACAGAGCCCTGGACAAGGACTCCAGAGTGTAAGACTACCTGTCTGGCCTCCAGCCAGCTCTGTGTGTGTGTGTGTGTGTGTGTGTGTGCACGTGTGTGTGCTTCAAGGAACGGCCTTCTCTTTCTGGGCCCCCTTCTTTAAAATGAAGGGGCTGAAGCTGGAGGTCTCTAAGGTCCCTTCCACACCACAGACTCGAGGAGCCGGGTCCTAAGGATTCCAATCTGCCATCATCATTCAGGGGCAGCACGTAACCAGGAGAAAGGCCCCGGCGGCAGCAGCTCTTCCTGAGATCCACTCTCTGGAGAAATAAACCCAGCAGTGCTCTCCTCCATCGGCATGGGAGTCGCTGCTCCTCTGACAACTTCGTGAGCGTGGACATTCCAAAGCTCCTTCACTCATCCCACATTGGCCACTGGCCTTGGGATCGCCCCAGGGGGAGGGCGGTGGGATGGTGACACCTAGTGGCCGTATCCAGGAATCACAGCCCTGGTCTGTTCTGCACATGCCAAGTCCTCTACTCCCCACCTCTAAATGGGCAGCAGTGACCCCCAGCGTGAGCAGAGCAGTGTTCTGGAACTGTCTCTCCATCTGGCTTCAGTCAGGAGTTTGGCCTTTACGTCCTTCTTCCAACTGCTTCGTCCTCTGAGATTCGGACCATGTCGGAGAGAGTGCAGCCCCCTGGGTGGTGAAGTTCAATGGGGGCACCAGCCGGGGCCGGTGTGGAGCGCAGGAGGCCCCCTGCTGGGTGCCGGGAAAACTCCATGGAGAGTTTTGAGCAAGACTCTAACCCCCTCCTGGGTCTGCGAGCCCAGAAGCCACCTGCAGTCACCCTGGAGGGAGAGAAAGGCACCCTCGGTCAGTAGGGGGAGCTCTTGCTCCGTATGCCTTGCGGTGTCCCTCTACCACCCTCTTCTGGCCACGCCTGGCATTGCACCAGCTGACCGAGGAGCCGCCTTCACAGAATCCAGTTACCAAGCAGGGCCAAGATTTGGAGTTCAGCACCTGCTCTGTGCCAGGCCCTCCGGAATGTCATAGACTCTCAAGCATAATTCCTTGAAATAGATATTAGCTCTCCTATTTTAATGTTGAGAAGGCACTAAGAGCTAGGAGTTATCTGAGAAGGCTACGCTGCTAGCCTCGGGTGGGAGCTGGGGTTTAACCTGATGTGGGGGTGGGGGGACTCTGGAGTCTGTGTTTCTCCCACACAAACAGGGCCTCTTCCTGTAAGGGATACCGGGCCGTAAGGTCCTGTTCTCCTCCTCCACGAGCTCACATCACAGCCATTGCTTCTTGGACTGTCTCCCTAGCGAGGCAGGTGCCCAGTGGACGCGCCAAGGCAGAGAATCCCAGAGTAGAGACACCGGGAGGGCTGGTGAGGACGGAGCCCCCCGGACCTACCTCTGCACTTTCCAACTTAATAGACCGGGGGACGCTGGGCTCTACATCCAACAAACTCCCCGGAGGTCGGATGCGGTCCGAGAGAGGAGCGCCCTCTCCGCTGGGCGAGATGGGGCGAGGGGGAGCCGCCTGGCCCCTGATGGGGGAGGGGCCTTCGTGCCAACAAGCTCCTCGCAGCCCCCACACCCCGGGGAGAGGTCACTATTGATACCTGGTTTCTGAAATGAAAATCCAATAGGGCGCCTGGATCCACGGCCGGGATGACGCAGTTGTCAACGCTGTAACCCAGACGGAGCGGATTCATTCGTCAGCTGGATGATTGAAGGCTGGACTGCGGGCCCCCTTGGCCCCTTTGTCTAGACCGGAGGTGTTTCAGGACAGAGGTAATCCCCTCTGGCTCAGGAATAGGACCACCCGCTTCTGAGCACCTGCCGCGTGCCAGACCCTCTGCGCCTCCATCTCCGGTCCTTACGCCTGGCTGGGAGGAGCGATGCCCCAGCTGTCGGCTGAGAAACCGGGGGTCCCGCCCGAGGCCACGCGGACGCAAGAGGCAGAGCTGAGAGTCAGCCCCCGGGGTGTCACTCCAGAACCACGCTCTTTCCACAGGCCCACGTGGTCTCGGGAGAAGAGGCAGCTCTGGGTCCGGGTGCTGCAGGGGACTGGGGAGCCAGGCCAGTCCCGGGGGGCGGGGGGGGGAGTGCGGGGGTGAGCGTTTGCTGCCCTGGGAGGGCTGGTTCGGCGCCGCCTGCAGGAGGCCGGGAAGGACCCCAGTGGGGAGAAGGGGGCGTACCCAGACAACCCAGTGGTGAGAGATGTGGAGAAGAAGCTGGGGACGGAGGCTCCTTAGGGAGCAGTGACTCAGTTCAGCAGAAGGTGGGGCCCATGGATGTTATAACATCTGGTCTGGCCTCCCCAGTCACTGTAGAAATGGCCACCTGTCGCATCACCTCCAGGAAGGGGGACAATTCAGACACGTCTCAGGTGCCAGCCTGTTGAATCCACAAAAGGGTGAGAACAGCTTAAACCCTTCCACGTCACACTGCCTGACGAGCGAGATGCAAGGAAGTAGGTACCCTGTGACTGCTGACCGAGGCCTTTGACTGCAAGGAGGACTAGCTTCGGTGCCTCTGGGGTGCCCCCTCCACTCACCCCTTCCTCCCCCGCTCAGCCTGCTCAGAAACTCCCCCTCCCCAGCCTTCTCTCCGGCCAGCAGCCCTCTGCAGGAAGCCCTGTGGCCCCGTATGGACTGGACAGCGCAGGCCCAGATTCCTGCCACCTCTCGTCTGTGCAGCCTGACCCTCGCCCTCCTCTGGGAACAGGCGCTCACAAGCACCACCTCTGGTCCAAACTCAGAATGTCGGACACCGAGGGTGGACCCTCAAGTCAGCCGTGCACCCTGAGAGACGACCCGTCAGTGTAGGCTTGTCGACGGAGGGTGGGCGTGCCTGGGGGCAGCAGTATGTGGGAACTCTCTGAACTTTCCCTTCAGTTTTCCTGTGAACCTAAACCTGCTCAAAAAACTAAAGTCTGTTTGAAAGGGGGGAAAAAAATACTTCCCCTTAAGGCTGTGGTAAGAATGAAGTAAGATAGTGACGTCGGAGAGCAAGTCCCATGGGGCCCACAATGAGGCCCACGGTAGCTGAGAGGGGGGTCGCCTGAAGCCGGGTGCAGGCCAGGAGGACCCTCAGACTCACTTACATCACCCTCTCAGCTCCCTCGGGAGCCCTCTGGGGCCTGGGGACGGGTGTAGGAATTGAGACCCAGACCGGGCCAAGTGACCTTGTTAATAAATCTGGAAACAGGACGGCAAGGGCAGCCCAGGGATGGACATAATAATAGGCCTGGGTCTAGGATTTGTAAGATCAGTTCCTCCCTCCCTCTCGCCAGAAAAAAAGGGTTTTTCATAGCCAAACGAAAGAGCAGGAAAGGACCTAGCAATCTGGCATAGGCATAGTTCCGGCTGGCAACACCCTTGCTCTAAAGTCTTCACTTGCTCCCTAGTGCCTTCGCCTGGCACACTGGTCTCCCCTCCACCTGCTTGACCCTGTGGCCACTCGTGGTACCATTCAGGGGGTCAAAGAGAACAGGCAGGTATCAGGAGACCCAAGTCTGAGACCCAACTCTGGTAGTTCTGTGACCTTGGGAACATCTGTCTTCCTCTCTGTGCCTCAGTTTCCCTGGATTCTTCCCTTCTTTCTTTCACTGAACACGCTACTGAGTGCCGACTCTCAGCCACACAACCTCCAAGGTCTTTCCTTGTGATGTTATTTTCCATGCGATGCGATTCAGATCCTCTGGGAGAGATACCACACACAGAGAGACAAAGCATAAATGGGAAAATCAAAAGATTTCCTTAATCACGGTTCCCAGAGATGTGCATTTCCTCCCAGGCTGTGCCTTTGAACCTACATTTCTGTGCCCACCTTTTGTACACGGGACGCTTGTTTGGGAAATGCACGGCTGACTTTGAGGATTGTAGGGCTGTGTGACCTCATGCTCAGTATCTGTCCAGAGCTGATCAAGGACAAAAGGGGATGCTTCCCCACCACAGCTCTTGATCCCCCTGAGTCTCTCTCATGGTGGGACCTGCTCCCTACCAGACCCCCTCCCCTGGCCCAGACCCCGTGAGAGGATCGGGAGACTCTCTGGGGAAAGCACATAGGGCCCAAACAAACATGAAACAAACAAACGTGAATGGTGCCGGTCCTAGTGCTGCCATTTCCTTGCTGTGTGACCTTGGAAAGCTACTTAACATCTCTGAAAATTGCTGCCTTCTCTTTGGTAGAGAAACTAAATCTCACCCGTCGGGATTGTAGTAAGGATTAAGTAACAGAGCATGAGTGATGTCCACAAACAGCAGCGACACTTTATTCGATGTGAGACGTTCGGCGTCTTGTCCTCAGAGGAGATGCTCGTGGAAAGCGTCATAGGGCAGTGTGCAGGGGAGAGCTCCACATCCCATAGCCATCTGGGGCCTCACCTTTCATCCTCCTGGATCACAGTCACTTCCTTCGCTGTGACCACCAGGTGGCAGCATGGGGTCGTGGAACCTTAGGCTGTCACTTCGAGTGTGCACAGGCCAGCATCCTTGGCCACATTCACCACAGGGCTATTGATTGACCTCTTACATGCTGGGTGCATGGGAAGCAGTAGGGACACGTGGAGGACCGTGGTTGTCTGCCTCATGCAGAGAAGGGACAGTGGACGCAGATGGGAAGGTCTGCAGTGGGGGCCGAGCTGGGGGTAAATCCAGTCTCCCCAGCAGCTGCCCGGCCAGTGTCCTCCATGCCAGGGGCCTGCTGGTGTTCCAGGAGCCCACTTGGCAGACTGTGAGAGAGGGAAGGAAGGAGGAGCTGGGGCCCTGACCCCAGAAGCTGCCCTGTGCGCAGAGCTCAGTCTCCTCTCCGTCAAGACCCCCCACGGCCCCAAGGCCCAGCCTGGACCCCGTGAGGGGTGCTGAGAACCCCGGGAAAGCAATGTCCTCTTGTCTCTGCCTCATCCAACAGGACTTCTTCCTATCCCCAAGTAATCTTTGCCCCCTGCAGCCACGAGGGTTTGTGGGAAACTTCCTCCCAATCCCCAGCTGATCTTCCTTTGACGGAAGTCCTTTAGCAATTACATTTGGGCCGAGTGGCCTCTAATCCCTTCATCCCCAAATGTCCCCGGGAAGACACATGTTCGGACATGTGTCCCGCTGAGGCCTGGTGGCCAGTGGGTCCGGGCCAGCGCTTGCCTGGGACCACCAGCTTGACCCCCAAGGAGTCTACCTTCTTTCCTCCCTCCTGGGGCCCAATTGAGAGCAGGCTGAGGAGAAGCCCCAGGCGTGTACCTGGACAGGCGGCAGGCCAGCTGCCCAGAAGCCGAGCCCCGCCTCCACACTGAGCGACTATCAGGGAGATGCTCTTGTTTGAAGTTAGGCCCTCGGTGTCCTCCTCTCGGGCATGGGGCTGGAAAGAGTTCTGCCTCTTAGGGGTGCTTGTGAGGACTTAGTGCGGTCATTTATGTAACGAGCTTAACGCAGAGCCTGGAGCCCCACAGTCAGAACCGTCAGCTCCGCTTCACCTGGAGTGCCCGCCTGTCACCCCAAGTCGACATGTGCGTTTAGTGCCGTTCCAGGAAGGCCCCCTGCAAAACCGTGACTAGAGATGGATGAGCTAGTGCTAACACTCCTACGGAAATGCAGAAAAACTTGACTAGCCAAACCAATTTTGAACAAGAAAAGCAAAGTCGGAGAAAACGCACGATCCGTTTCAAGGCTTCTAGACTTAACCACGAAGCTACAGTGCTGGGAAACAGGATATCCTGTTGAATGCACAGGGCTGAAACAATTGAATATCCAGATGCAGGGGGAAAAAAAGAGCAAACCTCGAGCCCTATCTCCCCCTACCGTATGCAAAAATCCCCTTGAAATGGATCAGAGACCTAAGCGTAAAACTGAAAACTGAAAGACTTCTAGAAGGCACGTACAAGAAAACCTTGTGACTTTGCTCTCGGGCAACAGCACCCTGGACCCATCTGCAATGTGGCTGCCGGAGCCAGAGTCACGTGTGCGGGCTCCTACCTCCCGCACTTCCTGGTTGTCGGTTATTTGAATTTAAAAGTGAAGGTGTCACCCTTGTACCTGGGCCCTGTTGTGGTTCTCCAGTTTGCCAGGCCATCCTGGTCCCTCCTGAAGCTCTCTCTCCTCCCAGTGCTCGGCTTTGGGTCAGCTGCAAGCATGGGACTGAAGCCAGAGGGCGAATTGCTCCCCGGGACCTGAAGCATCCCCAGCCCAGCCAGGGCAGATGGCTTTCAGGGTCTTCTCTCCTGCCCTTGGCCCATTTCCCTCATACTGAGTGAGTGTGCAGTCAAGTTGGAAGAAAAAAATAAATAAATGAGCAAACCCACAATTTCTTCCACGCTTTGCTCTCCATTCCCTCTCTCTGCCTTTCTACCTGTCTGTCTGTCATGCTAGAGAGGCATGAGTCAACCACGAGAGTCCTGGGATAGTAGCTATTAAACCAAGGGTCTGTGTGTCTGTGCATACGTGTGTGTGTGTGTGTCTGCGTGTGTGGGTGCACACGTATCCGTGTGTGTTTATACAGAAGAGGTGTGCAAGGGGCGCCTGGATGGCTCAGTGGGTTAAAGCCTCTGCCTTCGGCTCAGGTCATGATCCCAGGGTCCTGGGATCGAGCCCCGCATTGGGCTCTCTGCTCCGTGGAGATCCTGCTTCCTCCTCTCTGTCTGCCTCTCTGCCTACTTGTGATCTGTCAAATAAATAAATAAAAATCTTAAAAAAAAAAAAAAAAGGAGGTGTGCAAGAAGCAGAGGCAGAGGCAGGGAGAGACGAACAGGAATGAAAAGTTTCTTTTCAAGGGAAAGAGGCAGAAATTACATCCGTTCAAAAATACCCTGCGCCTCTCACAGATAAATATAGCGACGTAAGTAGATGTGTCACCAAATGCAACTTTCAAATCGATCCGGAACAAGCCACTCAAAGAGATTGTCCCTGCTGGCTCTGTCCCCTGGCTCTCCCTGCCCCCGGGCCTCGGGCCTCTGTCCACCAGGGCTTCCTGAGAGGAGGACACCTGTGCCTGGCCTCCCGCAGCCTTCTGGCAAAAGAGAGTAGCAGGAGCAGTGTGCCCCTTTCCAAAGGGCTGCTGGCCAGAGGGGCCGGGCTGCCAGAGGTCTCCCCTGCGACAAAGCTCTCGAGAGGCTACTTCTCTCTGTTGCAGGGGGACGGAGGCTCAGAGCAGGAGGGAAGCCCCCAGAGGGGTGAGTACCAGGTTCTGTGACTGGAGCAGGTAATTGGAGCTAAGATCATGTGACTTGGACCCCCGGGTGCCGTCAAGATCATTGGGCCTCCGGTGAAACAGAGGCACCTGTGAGCAAGATGGACTCCCGCACTTGACAAAGGGGAGGTGCAAGGCCCACGGGACTGTACGCCAGCGGAGACTCGGCTCCCCTGAAACCCACATGCAAAATATCCTTCCAGCAGCCCTGGGGTAGGTATTGTTTTCCTGTTTTTCCAACGGGGAAACTGAGGACAGGTGCCACGGAGTGATTTACCCCAGGTCCCGTGGTCAGCCACAGTAGCTGGGTTTTGCTCCTCTGAGGGTCTCAGGGAGGGTCTCCATGCTTCGAGGCTGTCCCACATGAAGGAAGGCAGAAGCTGGGTTGTTTCCCCTCCAGCTGGCGGTGGGCATGGTGGGCCAGCACCTGGGTCTGAATCCCTGTGAACACAGAGTGTCGAGTCCTCTAGGAGAAAGGCACTGGAAGCTGTGAGCGTCTCAGGTCTAACTATGTCTCACCTCCTGACTCAGCCTGGAGCCCCCTCCAGGACCCAAACCTCCCTCCCTCCCGCTCAGCTGTAGGCCCTGGCACCTCCCTCACCTGGCCCAGCAAGGGCCCCAGCGGCTCCTGGGCTCCAGGCTCCGAGGAAGGGTTTCTTAGCGTCTTTGGAACCCCAGGAGACAGACCTGGGTTCAAACGCCACCTCTGTCCCCTCCAGCTCTGTGGCCTGGGGACAAGTAGTGCTTTGTAGATTCGTTTTTTACTGCTACTGAAACAAATGACCACACACTTCGTGCCTTTGAGAACACAAGTGGATCGCCTTACGGTTCTAGAGGAAAGGTATCAAAATCAGTCTCACTGAGCTAAGATCAAGGTGTCTGCAGGGCTGTGCTCCTCTGGCTCTAGGGAACAGTCCATTTCTGTGTCTTCTCCAGCTTCTAGAGGCTGCCTGTATTCCCTGGTGGCCGGGAACCATTGGGACCTCTGCTTCCATCCCTGGGCCTCTTCCCCGACTCTGGCCTCCTGCCTCCCTCTTGTAAGGATGCTCGTGAGGCCCTGGAGTCCATCCATATAATTCGGGATAATCTGCCCATCCTGAAATCCTTCATCTCGGACGCAAAGCACCTTTTGCTAAGTATGGGAAACCGTTTGCAGGTTTCGTGGATTAGGACGTGGACCTCTTTGAGGGGAGGGAGCATTATTCCATCTTCTGCACCCGTTTCTTCATTTGCAAAACGGGGTGATGATCTGTACCTCTCGGGTCTGCTGAAGGGCCAAACATGTTGCAAAGTGGAAAATGAGGCCACAAAAGCATGGCCTCTGCCCTTTTCACTGCCTGTGTCGGCTTTCCCAGTGCCCGTCCCCAGGCCTGGCTCTCAGTGGGGACTCAAAGAATCCCTGTTGCAATGAACCAGCCATTGCGAGGGACAGCTCCGACCTCCCTGGCGCTGGGCAGGGCACCTTGCGAGGGAGGGAAAGGCTTCAGGCAGCCGGAGGAGGAACATGGAACGGGATGTTCAGGGACACCGATTCCAAGTGGTTTTTGTGGGAAGCTGAACTGAAAACCATTCCATCTGCTCTCATGTCGACTGCTGTCCCAGGTTGGCTTCGCTGAGACCACTTCCTGTCCCCAAGCACCTCTCCCTGGGGGCTGAGTGAGGCTCTCCTTGAGGGAGTGGGCTAGCCCAAGGGCTCTGTCCCCACTCACTATGCGGGCCTGGGCAGGGAATGGCTCCGGGTGACAGGGTCTGGAGCCCACAGTGAAAGTCCCCGTCTTCTGGGAAGACAGCCAGAGCACGGAGGGGACTGTGTCCTTCCCGGTGGAGGCGTGAGGCGGGGGGGGGGGGGGGGGGGGGGGGGGGGGGGGGGGGGGGGGGGGGGGGGGGGGGGCGCGCAGATGCCAGGGAAGCACTCCTAGCATTCCCTCCAGCAGGAGGCTGCTCCCCCAGGACAATTTAAACCCATCTTCATCCAATTCTCTCATTCCTGAAATATCTTTCAGCATGCCCTCCCATAAGTGCACATTTATTTCCTGAATTATATGACACAAATTCCTGTACAAATGACCCACGCACATCCAAACTTTCAGGAGGTAAAAACAGAGTGAAATAAAAGGCTGCAAATACTGTAATAGAAAAGCAACATTTCGATCCCATGTCCTAGAACGAACGAGCAGGTGGACACGTGCGCTCCAGAGGCCGCTGGCTGCAGAAACGATGCTCGTGCTCGTTGTTCTTCTTTCTTCTTGGATCTTGTCTATTCGTGTGTCTGATTCAGTGAGCACATCCTCTGCCAGGCAGGGCGGGTATCTTGCGTCTCCGCCTGGCCTATAGAGCTGCCAAAGACAGGACATTTATGCTTTAGACAGTGCAGAGTGCATGGTACACAGCTGGTGCATAATAACGTCATCCAATAAATATTTTCTGAACACCTGCTTTGAGCCCAGCTTTGTGGCAGGTACAGGGGGTTCAAAGAGCAGGACGGGGTCCCCCCTCATGGAGGGAGCCCAACAGAGTAGCCGGTGTCTGAACCAGGCTGGGGGTGGCTAGGCTGTTTGAAGCAGATGAGCAAAGGTATGAACGGCATTGAGCAGGGGAGGCGTGTGTGCAAAGGCCCAAAGGCCTTCAGGAGCCTGGTGTGCCGGGGGGCCTGTCGCTGGGCAGCGGGTTCCATAGCTGGAACCCATGAGGGAACGAAGGGAATGGTGAGTGAAGAGACTAGCAGCTGGCGGAAAGTGGGCCCTGGGGCTTCTAGGTGGGAAGAGTGTGTGGTCAGTCCTGCCTCTGTGGCTCTGGGGCCACCTGGGGGCCCACTCGAACATGCATCTTCAGCCCACAAGGAACAGGACCAGAGGTCTTCCGGAGGCTTCCGGAACCACATAGGAAAGGAGAGGGTCAGCTCTCTGTCCTCACCATGCAAAGGCAGGTGTGAACCCAGGTGAAGGCCAGAGGACCTGGAGGTCTGGGCTTTATTCAGAGGCTGGACCACGGCCTCCACAAAGCCTCCACTCACTGCCCTGGGAAGCCGCCAGGTCTCTAGGTTTTGAATGAGGGGTTTGCATGGCTCTAGTAGGGGGTTCCTCTTGTGGATAGCCTGCTTCAGGGCCAGTGAATCCTGCTATCCACCCTCTGGTGAGTCCTGGCTCCAGACCCCTTCCCTGCTCCCCAAGGTTGGGGGCTTATGTTCTTTCCGTCTACCTCAGACCCCTGGGCGGTCTCCCAGAGCGGGGGGAGCTCCAAGCTGAGCTGGTCATGTCTGCTTTAGGCCAGGGAGCTTTAAATGCTTAATGGGAACACACCTCACAGGCTGGTGGTAGGGGTGGGGGGAGGTGTGCAGACACTAGACCCCTAGAGTTGGGGATGGGGGATATGCATAGGGGAAAGATCCATAAAGAGGGAGTCAAGGGCCTCCCACAACCCTTCCTGACACGCTACATGGCCTTGGGCCTGGAGAGCTTGTGTGACCACCGCCTCAGGCCCCAGACCCAGGGTTTCAGGCCTCAGAGTGGGGAGGTGTGGCCGGAAGTGGACATAAGGCACCAGACTGAGTCTCACTCCAGAGGCTGGGGGGAGTTGAGAGAAAGGTCGTTCACTCTTTACTCCCAGGTCTCAGGGCAGGGTCTGAGGAGCGTGGAGAGGGCCAGAGAGACAGCCGGGAGGAGCCTGCCACGGCGGTCACAATAAGCAGCTGACTCCGTGTCTCAAGGAGTCGCTGAGAGCAGAATTTCAGACATTTGCAGGTGGCCCCAAATGGACGGCTGGAAAAGGAGGTCTTGTGTGAGAGCAATCTGGAGCCAGGGTCAGCATGATCCACAGGAGGGAGGGGCCCATGCTGGACACCCCCAAACTCTAAAGCGCCCCCCCCCAGGGCGAAGTCATCTTGGGAGTCAGCATTTCAGGCCCTGGCTCTGGGTTATGCTGGGACAAGGAGGGAGCCCCTCCGGCACCAGCCCCAGAAGAGCATTGTTCCAGCACAGTCCAGGGGCCTGAGGCAGGGAGAGCTGCCGGCTGGAGATCTGTGGTCCCCTCACTGAGAGACTCGGTGGGGTGGAGGGCAGGGGGCGGAGGGCAGGAGCTGTTGCACAGCCCAGAGGGTTCTCGAAGCCCTCATGGGTGGGAGCCACCAGAGGATCAGGCCAGTCCAGGCCAGAGGAGACAGGGTGATTTCTGCTAGGGTTGGCTCTGCCCATGACCCCCAGGGACCCAGCTTCCAACATCTTATCTGGTCACCAGGGAGCAAGCAGCCCTCTGGGATTCCTTCCAGCCCCGCCATTCTCGACACCAGCTTCTCCGGGCCCTGCCTGAGCAAGCCACAGCCCGTCAGAGGGTGGGCCACCCTCCAGGGGGTCCGGCATCCCCACGGTTTTTCCCAGAAGCTGCTAACAACCCGCCGTTTCCTTCTTGAGAAGTAGGGGAGGCGGGCCAAGCCCTGTTCCCCTACCTCACCAGCCACGGCCCCGGGAAGGAAGCACCACGCCGCCCTCCGCTCCTGTGGCCTCCGTGGCCAGTCTGTGAAAGAGTCTGAAAACAAAGCATCAGAGGGAGAGAAAAGAAGCCTCTCAGCCCAAACAGCCCTCCGAAATTCCACCAGCTGTCTAACCCCACGCCTCTGCAGCAGGGACGTTCTGGTATTGTGACAGAGCAGAGAGGGCCACCTGATGGATCCTTCTGGAGTCGCCCTCGTGGGGAGTGAGCTTGCAATGCGTGCGTGAGGACAGGCGAGGGCAGGAGGGAATGTTCCGGTCTCCTGGCAGTGGGTAACGTTCTGCAGCCCTTGGACAGACGGACTGGACACTGCGGACCTCCCAGCGCCGTGTTCCCTGGGGGAGAGACGGATTAAGGGACAGGCTCGGGGCCCGAGGCATGAGGATCAGAATCCAGCAAGAAGTTGGAGAAATGTTCCCCCGCGCTGGTCACCAGGGTTTCCAGCACAGCGTAAATACTACAGGCCCAGCTGGGCAGGAAGAAAATACCAGCCTCTGTCCCCACCCCCGTGGGGCCTGTGGGCAGAATTCAAGGATTCGGGGAACTTGGATGGGAAAGATTTTTGCATCTTTATTTGCACAAGCTCAGCCAAAATGTAGCTTTCCCTGCTCTTGCGAGGGTTCGCCAGGGACCTCGGATGTCTTCACAGGGTCTCGGATGTGTCTGCGATGGAAATCACGGAGGCAGCGTGCTTGCTGGAGGTCGCTGAAGGGACTGTCTCAGCTCCTCGCCTCTCCAGAGTGACCGTGGTTGTTAGACCTGTCACTAGAGCTTGCTGATATGAGACGGTAGCACAAATCTGAAGTTTTTAAAAAATATTTTGATAATCGCATTTCAGTGTAATTGGTTTCCTTTGTAATCTGATGTGTTCTCTTCCATGCATTTAAAAATCTGACTCTGGGGCGCCTGGGTGGCTCAGTGGGTTAAAGCCTCTGCCTTCGGCTCAGGTCATGATCCCAGGGTCCTGGGATCGAGCCCCACATCGGGCTCTCTGCTCCACGGAGAGCCTGCTTCCTCCTCTCTCCCTGCCTGCCTCTCTTGCCTACTTGTGATCTCTGTCTGTCGAATAAATTAAAAAAAAAAAATCTTAAAAATCTGACTCTGGAGAGCAGTTCATGAACTTCACCAGACTGCCTCAAGAAAGAAGCGAAGGACCCACTTCTCCCCAGGAACCTGGCATAAGCCTCTCATCCAACCAGCCAGTGCGCAGGGCTGGCAGGATGCACATGGGTGTGCGAGTGTTTTGGGGGTGCAGAGCCCTCTGTTCAGAGGGGGAACCCCGCCCATCCCGCGAGGGTGGAGCCAGCTGCGCCAGTCGGATTTGGGAGGGAGGTTTCTGGAGCCGCCCGACCCTCCCATCCACACCTCCCCATCCGGTGCCCTTCCTTTCCTTTCCCCCTTCCAGAAAGCTCCTTGGATGTCCTGGGTTTCCACAGAGCGTACCTGCAAAACATGGACTTCATGCAGCCTCTCTCTCGGGGCCAGAAGAACATGACCGAGGTGTCGTCTTGTGGGGGGGCGTGCGGACCAAACGCTGCCCGGCCCGAGGGAGGTCCTGACTAAAGGCAGGTCTGGGCTGCAGTCAGGGGATGTCATTTACACAAACTCAAGGTGAGGCCTCCGTGCGTGTGTGTGTGTGTGTGAAAGAAACAGGAGAGAGAGGGGATCCCACCGCAGGGCGCTCTGGGATGGAACACGGACTCTGTCACTCATCGGTTGTGGGGTTGCAGTTTTCACATGGTAATCAGTAAAAAAAAAAAAAAAAAAAAAAAAAGGTGGGGATTATTATTTTTTTTTTTTACAATTTTATTTATTTAGTTGAGAGAGAGCAGGAACAGGAGAGAGGGAGAAGCAGGTTCCCCACCAAGCAGGGAGCCCGATGCAGGACTCGATCCCACAACACTGGGATCACGACTTGAGCCAAAGGCAGACGCTTAACTGCCTGAACCAGCCAGGCGCCCCGATAACCCCCAGTTTAAAAAGTGGTTTGGGGGATTAAAGGAAGCAATGCATGCGAAGAGTTGAGCTGGCTCCATAAATTCCCACTGTTATGCTTCCCCTCTGGGGAAGAGGTCTGTACCTGCCCTGGCCAATTCCAGCCACGGCCACCGCCTCCCTCATGTCTTCTGCCTCTGAGGCAGCTTCCTGACAGTGAGGAGCTCGGCGCTGGTTTTTCCCGTCCAGACCTGAAACCTTTCATTCTTCCCCTCCTTACAAGCCTGTCTCTTGGCCTCCCCAGGTGTTTTGCCAGTGGCCAACCTCACCCAGACAGCACACACTCGAGTCACTCTCTCATCATCTAATAATTAGCTTGACATGTAGAACAGTCCTCCGGGGCTCTGGGATGATGGTGTCTGCTTCCATAGGCAAAGATACTGTAATTTTGCGTCTGCGCCGGGCAAGGTGCAAGCAGAAAGGAAAGGTGACTGAGGTTGTGCGCGCCCTCAGCAGTGCTCGGCATGTTATGCAGGGGCAGATTATTGGGGAGATAATGAAGCATCATCTAAAGGGCCCCTCCACCGCAGTCCCTTGTTTTCTGCAAAATTTACAAGAGTAGCGCATGCATGCATGTTTTTCATAAAGACACGCTTCAAAATTGTATACATTTCAGGCTCCACAAAACCTATCCACCCCGGGGTTGTCTCCTGGGTCTGCCCTGCCTGGAAGTGGACCCCCTCCTATTGTTGCCCGTTCGGGACTGGCAAATAGATTTGGGGGTGCAAGTCCCAGACAGCATTGCACTTTGGGCTAAGGAATCTGATGGTTCATTGAGCGGAAAGGCACGCCCTCCTCAGGGAAGCAGAGTTCCCCCCTCGCTCTGCCAGCTGCGGGCCGGGAGGCTTGGTGCCACCCAGGAAGCTCTGAGCCTAGGAGTCGGGCTCTTAGAAGGCAGCTGAGAAGCCTGCCCCACCCACAGCAGGCAAGATGGGTAGAAAGAGCAACATGTTTCTGTTATCTCTTAGTGGGTTGAGGTATCGATGTCCGTGATGATTGCAGAAACACACAAGACATTGATTGAAGGATGGAAAGGCCAGAGGTGAATCCCCTACCTCAGTCCCTAACAAATCACGGAACAGGTGCATAGCCTGTGTGTGCCTCACTCGACTAAGAGATAAAATGGGGAAATGTGCCATAGGTCCCTTGCCGTTACTAGCGGGAGCCCAGGGGCCGGGAGGGGAAAACAGTGATCTCCTGTTTCTGCAGCCTCAGACCTCTTGGAGTAGCGCCTGGAACAGATGACCAGGGAAGAGCATGTGGGTTCCGGTAAGGACATGGAGGAGAGAGTTGAGAAGGGAAGGACAGCTCCTGCAGCAACAAGGCTGGGCTCTGTCATTACTTCTGTCCATGGCCCAACATCCCATCTGGGCTCAGACCCCAGAGCCCCCTGACACCAACCCTTTTTTGTTTCCTTCTTTGTTCTCCACACCTAATCAGCTGTTAAAATCTAAAAGCCCTACCCTCGATCTGCACTGTGTGGTCCCCTCCTCTCTAATCCTACAGGCCGCCGTTCATGTTTTATCTGGACAAGAGCTCTAGGGATCTAATGCAGGGCTTCCAAACAAACGGGCCATGGGTATGCTGAGAGTTCCATCTCCTCAGCCCTGGGGGTGCCCGACCATGCTGGGGGAGACCAGACCCTCCAGACCAGTACTATGCAGCCGTGGGAAATCTCATTTGTTAATCTCACTGTGCAATTCGAATGTTGTCATTTTTTTGTATGTTGCTTCCATGGGGGAAGCGTCCATCTCCCAGGGTCTCCCTTCTGCCTACTCAGACCCATGCTAGGCCCTGTGGTCAGAGTCACTGCCACGGGGTCCCACTTCAACAGTGCAGCTTGCCTTCAGCGCAGCCAACAAGATTCTGAACCATATGAAAGTGACTGAAAGCTACGAGGGTGGGCGAGAAGACCCAAGCCCAGCTTGAAGAGATGAGTGGAGAAAGGCAACCTGGAAGGACATCTGGAAAGATCACACCTGCTCCTTCAGCTGGGACAGTGGTTCTCAGACTCCACAGCACACTGTGTCTGAGAAAAATGAAGATTGCAAGGCCTCCCCTGCCCCACCAGAATTTTCATTCTTGTATTTGCAACCAGCCCCAGCAGTCTGCATTTTCAGGAAGCGCGCTGACTGCGCACACAGGGGTCCCGCAGACCTTACTTTGAGCAACAGTACCTGAGTGGTCTCCGTAACGGCCCCACTTAACCCCATCAGCTCCTATATGAGATAGAACGATGGCATGTGCTCAGGAATTTGTAGTAAAAAGCTGGGTTTCAGCCTCAAACCCCAAATCAAACGTATCACTTTGAAAAAATATATATATATATGAAGACGAGATCGTTAAAATATGAAAAGCAGTTGAAAGAAAGACCATCTGAGCAAAAGCCAAAGTTACTCATCCCTGAGAACATTCTCTCAGAAAGGCAAACTGCATGGAAAAGATTAAATGTAATACCAAAGAAAAAGAAAGTCTTGCAATTCTGGAAAGAAATGATTTATCATCTATAACTAAGGCAGCCCATTGGGCAGATGATACGTCAAAGTGCTCTCTGAAATGTGCCAGGACCCGAACACGAGGAGTATGTGTGTGGCTGAATGCTGGCGGGGGCGACATGCACACATTCCGTTAGATTTCCAGAACGGAGAGAACTTTCTTCATGGCATCATTATCTTCAGCATGGGGGAAGATTATCTTCATTATCTCAGTCAGCTCAGGAACCTGTCCCCTTACTCCACTGGATGGTTCTATAGAGCGTCATGACTTTGTCTGATTCCCAGGTGGAGGCATCTGGGAACTCAGAAGGGCTTATAAGCATGCCAGGAACTCATCGGGCAAGTGGCCCCGAGTGTTTGAAATCCAGACTGACTTGAAAGCCTAGATTGCCTGTTCACCGTGATTTTGGAGAAAGGTTTGGATTTTCCATTCCCGCTTCCTCCTCTGCCTCCTTGGCACACCTCTAAAACCATTTTCTGCCTAGAGCGAGGAGTGGAGTGGAAGACTCGGGAACTAGTCTGGGCTGCTGATAGGTGATGGTAACATCGAGACCCAGGAGCGACTGCCGGCTTCCTTCAACCAGAACAAGGGGTGGGTCCTTCCTCTTTGCTGGAGGAAGACAAGGAGGTGGTTCTGGAAGGGGCAGCAGGCTGCATAGACGTGACTGGGCCTGCTTCAACAGCACTGGATAGGCACCTGCGACACTTTCCGCAGAGGAAGCGTGGGGTTTCTTGGCTTGCCTCTCCCCGAGATCCCCGAGATCTCCGTGAACTGGCTCAGGGCTGGGGATTCTGGAGGAGGCTGAGAATCAGCGTGAGAAAGCGCTCAGAGAAGACGCCTGTTTTCAGCTCTTGTGTGAAGAGCGATAGTTAACTGGGATAAAATATCTGTCAAGGAAAGAAACACAAAGGCTCAATTACATCCTCTTCGAGGTGCCCTGCCTCCTCGTCTGGGCCAAATGCGGAATGGCCCAGTATGAGACATTGAGCTGGGGCCAAATGTTGCCATCATACATACCCTGTGGCCTGCAATCATAAATAGGAAACTTTATTTTAAATGTGTAATTAGTGCTGTCCTTTTGTTACAAAATGTTTAATATTCGGATTTCTAGTTGGGCTCTAGAGGGCAGGAACAGCAAATGCGGCCGCGCCGTCTGCTGCGAGATGACTCTGACCTTCACGCTGTGATGCACGCTTACAACCCTCACTGGGCACACTCGTCAGAGCTCGCTTTGCCTGCCCAGGCTGCTCGGCGTGGGCCTGCCAGCCAGCCTTTCCCCTCACCTGTAACTGGCAAAAGGCAATTCCTCTTCCAACTCCTGGAGGTAAAGAAGTCTCAACCAGGACTTCTTGAAAAATTCATGGTACACACGAAATTAAATATTAAAAATTTAATTAATGTAACGTTTACAGGCTAATTTGTGTATTATTACCAGTGCTTCTATCAGGGAATTCTATCAGGATTAGCATTATAATCTAATCTGGTACTCTGCCTTGTGTTGTTACTGTAATTGTTCAAAGGGCTCTACAGGTGGTCGGAAATCAGATCCACGGGTCAAGATCGTTTTACAACGTGGGGGCTCGGGGAGGGGCAGAGGGTGAGGCGTTGGGGGTCAGTCCTGCGTGGGCTTGGAGCGCAGAGCCCAGCCTCTGGCTGAGCGGGCCATTGGCACACGTTTGCTGAATGGCTCACTGGCTGAGTGAACGGATAAGTTAAGGAATGAAAAGAGGTATGAACGGAGCCAAGCAAAGAGGGGCCTGCACCTGAAGGCTATGCGTGCTCTAGGTAAGGTGAGGTCCAGAAGCAGACCTAGAGCCGGCAGCGGGATAAGGTCAATGCTATTGGGAAGCCAGGGTGCATTCAGAGAAGATGGGGCAGGAAGGAGGCTGTGACAGGGCAGCGTGCCCACAGGTTGGGGGGTGAGTGAATGTCCTGGCAGACAGGTCAGTAGGTGCCCCGAGAGCCGGAGACATGTCAAGGTCATACAGGGGACGCAGGGCCTCAGGAGCAAGACTCCAGACCCTAGCCAGGGTGAGCCATAGAAGGAACAGAACTCAGGCCAGCTGTCAAAGCCCAGAGCACCCAGATGGTACCTAGACCAGGAACAGGAGGCAGGCCTTAGCCACAGCAAGACAGCCTGTCTTGGGCCTGAGACCCAGGCCAGCAAAGGAGCCTGGCCAGGCGGGCTCCAGGGCCAATCTCCTGAGCCACTCAGCTTTCATTTCTCCCTTCCTTGGGAAAAAATCCACCCAGGGACCACTGCAGGGGTGGGCCCACATGAAGGTGACCCAGTGGTCTGGGGAAGGCGTCTGGGAGGCTAGGAAAACACGGAACCCAACAGGCCACAGCTCCCTGCAGAGAAGGTAAGCCAAAGTTCCACATGGTTTTTTAGGCTTTGATTTGAACATGTGACCACCCTGAGTGCTTTAACTGATAATCAACTGGCCAGCAATGATTTGGTGAGACCGGCAAGGTAGCTAGCTTTGTGCTTCCCCAGTTAGGGGTTTGGAGGCGTGGAACAGTCATAGATGGATGAGTGTTCCTAAGTATGCGTATGCGTACTGTGCTACCATACACAGAGAAGGAAATAAGGCTTCGAGAGGGAAACTGCCAGAAAGTGCTACACACAAGCTTGCTCGGGGAGGGCTTCCTGGAGGAGGTGCTTGGGCCTTGGGTCTGCACTGGCTGAATTCCATCGCGCAGGTGAAAACCCTGAGGCACAATGAGGTCAGGGCTAGGAGGTCCACTGAGCCAGGGCAGGCCAGTCCAGGAGGCCCCAGGTTCTTTCCTAACACAAAAGAGCTGCATTCCGTTCTCCTGCTAATTGGAGAGCTGACTTTGGCTTTAGGGTGAAGGTTTTAGTTAGTTGGGTTTGTTTGGGCTTTTTCTTTGTTTTGTTGGGGTGACAGAAGGAAGGAAAGGGGAGGAGATGACTTTTCTTCCTCTAGTGGTCGGATGGGTCTGTGCTTAGGCGAGAAGACCCAGCCCAGGGCCATGCCAGGGAGCAGTGGGACGAGGTAGCCTCTGGCTGTGCCCCTCCCCACAGGCCATCCCTGCGTGATGGTGGCACCAGTTCCCTGGGGCTCTAGCATGTTGCCACAACGTCAGTGACTGAAATTGACTCAGAGCTACGGTCTTAGAGTTCCTAGGTCAGAAGGCTGACTGGGTGTTGACAGGCCTGCGTTCCTTTCTGGAGGCTCGCAGGGAGAATCTGTTTTCTTGTCTCCTCCAGCTTTTAAGGGCCACCAATGTCCTCAGAACCAACAGGGGCCAGTCGGGTGTTTCTCACGTGGCACCAATCTTCCCTGCTCTTCTGAGAACCCTGGGACCCCACGGGGCCCACACAGATCATCTCTCTTACAGTGTCCTTGTCCTAAAGTCAACTCGTGAGCATCCTTAACTCTGTCCACAAGGCTAATGCAGAATAGCGTGCCCCCGGTTTCTGGGATTCGGACGTGGGCATCTCTGGAGGGCCACTGTTCCACCTGCCGCCTTGCCAAGGTTACAGGAGATCAATGTCTTTTATTTAACAATCTGCTGGTTGGGCTTATAATTGTCAGCATCTGGATCTGGTATGGAGGTTTCCGTTCGTGCTCTTCTCCGGGCCCCAAATGCTAGGACTGCTCCGGGAGGAGCGGGGGGCTGCCTGAGGCCTTCAGGGCGAGGGGCGGAGGGGAGCACTGAGTACTGGCCCCTGGCCGGCAGCTACCCCCTGGACACAGCATCCAAGGCTCCCCCAGCCTATGGGTCTCCGGGAAAACGCATCACCTTCCTCGTCTTACCTCTGACTCCCTACAGGGCTCTCCTTACAAAAGCATTCCTCCCAGCACAGCTCTTTCTCCAGCTCTTTCTGCCTTTTACATAAAAAGGCTAGAAGCAAGGGAAGCAACCTCATCAGCAGGGCTCCAGGAGTAGACACATCAAAGGACGCCAAGCCGGTAAGGAGACCGACCGGAGCCCCCGCTTACATCATCCTGCCACACAGTGCTCGGCAACGGAGGGATCCACCCCGGTTTCCATGGAGATGTCATCTCATCGCCATTCTCCAGGCCCCGGGAGAAGCGCATCCAGGAGGAATGACTAGCCGGGCTGTGCCAGAGAAGGACAAATTCCCATAGCACAGCCCTCTCAAGGTGAAAGGCTGACGCGAGAGAGCTCTGGAATGAGAAGAGGAAGGAGGATGGGCACCGCATGCTTCCTGGAATCAGCCCCGGGGGCCCCTCTCCTGACCCACCCCAGCAGCAGCTGAGAGAGACCCCAGACTCCTGTCCAAACCCTGCACAAGGCTTCAGAGGCTGAGCTGAAGCCAGAACCCCAGCCCCCTCCACGCCACCCCAAACCCCGCATGGGACCCATCCCCTCTGAAGGAAGGCACTAGTTTGCGGGAATACTATTTGTCCTTTTGGCTCAGACAAGCAGAGATGGTCCTGCTCCCTTGCCTCCACGTCTAGCTCTGGCCTGCCTAGCCCCGTGGCTTCTAGGGACACGTGTGCCGGGCCGGGCTTCGCGCTGGTTCCGGGGAGTGGGGGGGTCTCCACTAATGCCCTGATGTCGCCCACAGACTGTGAGAGCCGTCAGATGGCTTATTCAATGGGATGAGAAGAGATAAAAGCAAACTTCCCGAAGTCACTCACTGTGTGCCAGGCATTGCTTTAAGTGCTTTACAAATACTAATTCATTTTGTGCTCCTACCGAATCTAAGGGAGCCTGGGGCAGATGATTATCCGATAGTAA
Source organism: Mellivora capensis (assembly GCA_004024625.1). Lineage (NCBI taxonomy): Eukaryota > Metazoa > Chordata > Mammalia > Carnivora > Mustelidae > Mellivora > Mellivora capensis. Next base: position 23,839 of record PISX010004081.1, on the reverse strand, counting down.
GTGGCAGAGCCAGGCTCTGAAGCCTGGAGGGGCGCTTCTGCTACATAGGCTGACCCCAGTGTCGGCACTAAAGGTGACAGCTGAGGGGCAGGGCAGGCCCACGGGAATGAGCCCGCCATGGTCGGGTGGTGGAAACAGGATGCCAAGTGGGGTTTGTGGCCGAAGACCAAAGCTAAGGGTCAAAGTCACTAAGGATAACCATGTTCTAGGGTCAGAAGTCCCCCTGCAGTGGTGCTAACCCCTCCCTCGGACTCAGGAAGAGGACTGTGTCCCACCAAACACCACGCATTCTGCCCGTCCAACCAGCGGGGGTTCCAGACAGTGTAGGAAGAAGCCTGGGGGTGGGCGGGGGAGGCAAGGCTTCCGTGGGTGGGCGGAGCTGACCATAAGAGGTTTCGCCCCCTGCTCCCTGTTTAGGGGATTGTCAGAGATTCCCTGGATCCTTGAGTTTCTGCGTCAGGGCAAGGATGCTGGCCTGTTCCAAGGCTGGGCTGATGTTGGCTAAACGGCAGATCCAAAGCCATCTCTGACTACTGCTGGAGCCATGCAAAGAGATGAGTCTTGGGGTGTGTTCTGGGAGCATATGTCCGACCGATGTGATCCTCTCCTACTGTGGAGGAGCAGGAGGGTACATGGCAGGATTAGTGCCTACCTCTGTAGAGATTTCCAAAGGCAGAGTCTTCATAACTTTCAAAGTTTCCCCATTCTAGTTTGTAATTCCTCCTTCCTGCCTTCCTTAATCCCTATCTCTAAGAAAGTTTCCCCATTGATCTGTTTTTTTAATCACTATAGATTGGTTTGTGCTTTCTAGAATTTTTTGTCTAGAATTTGTTGTTCTAGAATTTGTTTCTAGAATTTGTTGAACGTCATCATAGATCGTGTACTTGATATGGGTTAGCTTCTTTCATTCCATGTGATTATTTTGAGATTGACTCATGTCCATTCCTTTTCCTTGCCGAGTAGTAGTCCCTCGTGTGGATATACTTTCTTTATCCATTCACTTGTTGATGGGCATTTATTACAAATAATGCTGCTGTACATATTTGTATACAAGTCTTTGTTGTAGATATGTGTTTGAATTTTTCTTGGTAAGCACCTGAAAGTAAAATGGTTGAATCACGTGGTAACTGTAGGTTTAACATCCTAAGAAATTGTCAAACTGTTTTCCAAAGTAGTTGTACTATCTTATATTCCTACTACTAGTATCCCAGTTTCTCCATATTTTCACCAAAACTTGATAGGATCAGTCTTTTTCATTTCAGCCATTTGAACAGATGGCTAGTAGTTTCTTAGTGTAGTGGTTTTCATTTCCATTTTAATGTAGTTGTTTTAATTTGCATTTACCTAACAGCTTATGATGTTGAACGCGTTTTCATGTGTTTGCCATCCAAGTGTCTTCTTTGTTGAAGTGTCCAAGTCTCTTGCCCATTTTAAAATTAGGTTGTTTTCTTATTACTGGTTTCGAGGGTTCTTTTTCTATTCTGTATAGAAGTCCTTAATCAGATCTATGCTTTGCAAATATTTTCTCCTAGTCTTTCGTTTGCCTTTTTAGTCTCTTAACAGTATTTGATTTTGATGGACACAAACTATCAATTCATGGTTATGTTTTTAGTGTTCTATTTTAAAAAAATTTTTTGCCAAACCCAAATTTACAAAGATTTCCTCCTGTTTTCCTCTAGAAACATAACAGTTTTAGGTTTTACATTTAGTTCTGTGATCTATTTTGAGTTAATTTTCACGTATGGATTGCATTTTGTTTTTTGCATATGGACATCTGATTATTCCAACACCATTAGAAAGTAGAGTCTTTATTATGTATTTAATTTTGGATACTTTCTATTGAATAAGTCTTAAAGTACTCCCATGCTCTTTACCATGACCCTCCACTGGCTGCTTTCAGAAAGATTGGGGAAAGGCAGAAGACCTTAGATTGGTAGTAATGGGCACGAAACCCAGGTAATCTGCTGCCCTTCACAGAACCCCATGCTTATCTGGACTCTTTTATAAGGAAAGAGCCTTAAGCCAGTGGAAGGACAGGAAACAACATCTAGACAAAAAAAAAAAAAAAAAAAAAATCCATGGCCTTTGGAAGAAGATCAAAACAAAACCATTTGACATTGAAGAAAGGGTAGGAAACCTGTCTGTTCCCTGTCTAGTGCTGGTGAGGGGCAAGAAACCACTCAGTTCCAGGACCTTGGACTGATACAAAACTGAGTTCTGCTGTCAGTGGGAGTGGGGTAAGGGGTGGGTTGACATAAGAAACATTTCCCCACCCAGGATGTCCCACAAATACAGGCAAGGCTTGGTTTCCACAAATGAGAGAGGCAGAAATAATGAGGGCCAAATGCTCACAGTGTGTCAAGGACTAAGGCATGATCAGAAATCTGGGAACCCCATCTGCTCCAACATGAGCCTCACACCCAACATTGAACAGTTACAGTCTATAGCTGGGGAAGAATATAGAGTCTCCCTCTGTGATTCAGGCATGCAGGACCCCCTGAAATACAGGCTGGCAGGAACACTGAGAAAAAGTTTACAGCACACAGAGACCCTACTAAATGCAAGGTAGCAGGCAGTCTGCCCCTGGAGGAATTTGGAGGAATTTGAAGTCTGTGTTGCAATGAGGTAAACTATAACAATTACAAAACTAAAGCTCAGCACAACTGCTGATTATATTTGGTTCAAACCCCAAACTGACAGCCTGACAGAAAAAGAGGGACACCTACTTCCTTCATAAATTCTATTTACCTCAGTCTTTACTTTTATTCGAGACACAGTGTTTGAAATATATTTAAAAATTATAAATGCACACACATAATTATGAGACACATTAAAAATCCAGAAAAAAAAATACCAGCCTATCATCAAGAGATAAAGCAATTCACAGAACCAGACTCCAAGATGACTCAAAAGTTGGGACTATCAGAAGTTTTAAAGTAATTATGATTATTTTGGGGAAAAGGATCTAGTAGAAAAGGTGGACAAAATATGTGAACAAAGGGAGGGAGAATTCCAGGAGAAAGATATAAATTATAAATAGAGTCAAATGGAAATACTAAAATTAAAAAAAAAAGTTAAAGAATTCCTCTAGTAGCTTATAATCAGACTACATATGGTAAAAGAAATAAACAGTGAACTTAAAGATAGCTCAATCAATGGATATTTCCCAAACTGAAATATAAATTGGCAAAATAATGGAAACAACAAATGAGGAAAGCATCCAATAGCTATGGGTGATGTCACTATCAATGATCCAAAATCAGTGTTTCAGAAGAGAGAGAAAATGGGACAGAAGAAGTATTTGAATATATCATGTCCAAGCATTTTCCTAAGTTAGTTAAAAGCAGCAAACTATAGTTCATAGTTCTGTGAAACTCAGACAACAATATGGGTAAATTTAAAAACAAAGTGAACAACAATAACAACAACAAAACAAGACCAACCTAGGCCCATCACAGTCAAACTGCTGAAATCCAAAGATAAAGAGAAAATGGTGTAGGCAAACACAGGGGAGAGAGAGGATATATACAGGAGGGAAAGATTTGAGTTACAGCAAACTTGTCTTCATAAATTCTGGAAAACCAGAAGCTGGTAAAACCTCTTTGAAGCAGTGGGTCGGGAGGAGTGAGGGCACCTGAGTGGCTCAAGCGGTTGAGCATCCAACTCTTGGTTTCGGCTCAGGTCATGATCTTCAGGTCCGTGGGACTGAGCTCCATGTCAGGCTCCCTGGTGGCAGAGTGTGGTTAAGATTCTCGCCCTTCCTCTCCCTCTGCCCCTCCCCCCTCAAAAAAATACTGAGTGGGGAAAAGAAACTGTCAACTCATAGTTTTATAGCAGGGAAAATATCTTTTGGAAACTAAGGCGAAATCAAGACTCTGAGACAAACTTCAAGTTCATTATCAGCAGATCTACACTATGAAAATGTTTACGGAAGTTTTACGGATCGAAGGAATATGATATCAGATGGAAGTTTACATCTCAATAAATAAATGAAGACTCCTGGAAATGGTAAAGGGTCCATATAAGACTTTTTGTACTTATTTTTAATACCTTCACAACAAGTAACATGTATGACAACAATAGCTCGAGGATGGGAAGGGGGAATGAAAGTCTTCTGTGACCCTTTTATACTCTCTGTGTAATGGTTTATTACTTGACAGCTGTTTATGATAAACCCTAAAGCAATCACTATTTCAAATAATTAGAGATTTGAGCCAAAAAACATAATTTAAGTAATATATATCCTGATAATATGCAGCTGATACAATTATTTTAAGGGGAAGGAGAAAGGGGAAAGGGGAAGGGTTCAAAAGACTGAAAGGGGAGTAAGTTTGTTCATTGCCTCCTCTGTCGCCTGTGGTTATGAAAAGCTAATAAATGTAGCAGTAGAAGTCTGTGCATATTTAATGTGGCAAAGATAAGTTCAAAAAGATACTTCTAAAACTCACGCAACTCAACAGCAAAAAAATAATAATAAATTTGAGAATGGACAAAGGACCTGAATAGACCTCTTTACAAAGAAGATGTACAAATGGCCAACAGGTATATGAGAAGATGCTCAACATCACTCATCATTAGGGAAACGCAAATTAAAGCCACAATGAGCTGTCACCTCACACCTCCTAGAATGGCCATCATCAAAGTGACCGGAGACAACTAATGCCAGTGACGATGTGGAGAAAAGGGAACCCTTGTGTATTGTTGTTGGGACTGTAAATTGCACAGCCACCATGGAAAAGTATGGAGGTTCCTCAGATTACAGATAGAACTATCCAATCATCTTGGAGTTCCATTCCTGGGGATATACCCAAAGGAAACAAAAACACCAGCTTAAAGAGAAATGTGCACCCCCATGTTCACAGCAGCATTATTTACAAGAGCCAAGAGATGGGAACAACCTAAGTGTCCATCGATGGATGAATGGATAAAGAAGTTGTGGTATATAAATACAATGAGGAGAGCCTGGATGGCTCAGTCAGTTAAGCATCTGCCTTTGGCTCAGGTCATGATCCCAGGTTCTGGGATCAAGCCCCACATTGGGCTCCCTGCTCAGCGGGGAGTCTGCTTCTCCTTCTCCCTCTGCCACTTCCCCCATTCATGCTTGCTCTCACTCTCTTTCTCACTCTCAAATAAAAAAATCTTAAAAAAAATAAAATAAAAAAGAAATACAATGAAATCTTATTCAGACATTAAAAAGCAAGGACATCCTACCATTTGCAGCAACACGATGGACCTTGAAGGCATTATGCTAAGTGAAATACGTCAAACAGAAAAAGACAAATATCATACAATCCCTATTGTATATGGAACCTAATTTTAAAAAAGACCAGATTTGTGAGTACTGGAGGTGGAGGGTGGGAAAAGAGGGAACCAGAGGAAGGAGGTCCAAAGGCCTACACTTCTAGTCACAAGATGACTGAGCACCAGGGCTAAGATATAGCACACAATGAACATAGCTAGCTCCACTGTGGGATAGACAGCAGTGCTGTTAAGAGATTAGATCCTAAGACTTATCATCACAAGGAGAACTTCCTTTTTTTATCTTTCTATGGCATCTATAGGAGATGATGGATATTAACTAGATCCACTGTGGTGTCATTTCACAATATGTGCAAATTAAACCGTCGCTGTATGCCTCTTACAGTGATAGGTATCAGTTCTGAATAAAACTGGGGAGGGGATGCTTTTTATTTTTTAAGATTTTGTTTTATTTATTTGTCAGAGAGCAAGAGAGCACAAGCAGAAGAGAGCTGCAGGCAGAGGGGGAAGCAGCCTCCCCACTGAGCAGGGAGATTTAGACCCAGGACCGTGGGATCATGACCTGAGCTGAAGGCAGATGCATAACCGGCTGAGCCACCCAGGCACCCCGGGGAGATGCTTTTATTAACCAATGCAATGTGGCAGAGGAAAGGGAAGATGGTAAGGAGGAGGAAGCACACAGGTTTTGTTCCTGTTTATAGAAGGAGATTAATATATTCTGTCTAAAGAAAGCTAAGGATGCTATATAAAGTTTTAATCATAAACACTAGAGAAATAAACAAATGACCTTTCTTACATAAGAAGAACCAGACCAAAAAAAAAAAAAAAAACAAGACCAATAAGAGAAAGGATAAGAAAAGGAAGCCAGTGTGTGAAAGACCAGAAGATGGGTAAATAAAAGGAAAAAGGAAAAATTAGAAACATGACATAAAATTGCATGACAAAACTCGGACCAAGTATGCTGTCATGTCCGTAAGTGCAAACACACTAAACTCACCTCTTAAGAATATTTTCAGATAGGCGCACCAAACAAAACCCGATTCTGTGTCAAATACAGAAGACACACCGGAAACAAAGTGGTTCCGGAAGGCTGAAAATTAAAAAAATGGGTGATGTTATGCCAGGCACACGCCAGTAAGAAACAAGGGTCCTGAAGCTGAAACAAGGACAGGAAGGCTTCAGGTCAAAGAGAGCTAGTGTGTAATGGCAAAGGTTGTAATTCACTCAGATTAGTCATATTTATACACCCGTCCACATACCAGAAAATTTCATACAACGAAAATTATAGGGAATAGGAGAAATGGACAACCACACAGGAGGGTATTTTTATCTTGGTCCTGGGAAGATCAAGAAAACAACTGAAAAGAAATGGATCCAGTTATGGTCAACCCTAGTTAAACAACAGGGCAAACTCTGTACCCTGATCACAGAGCACACACCTTCTTTCCGAAACCCAAATCAGTATGAACACGCATAAAAATCTTACATAAAGCCACAAACATCAGTATGTAGAATAGGTAATATTCTCTAATCTCAGTGTAATAAAACTAAGAATTTATAGGAATATCAGGGGAAAAAAATCCTTTTCTTCTGGAAATTCATGAACTTCTTATAAAACTACTCGGAGGCTAAAGGTGAAATTGCAAATAGAATTTCTAAACAAGGCAATGAAAAAGCACATGTATTAAATCCAGTGGAATCACAAATAGAGCAGATCTCAGGGGAAAATGAATAATGTTTGACTGATCTATCAGTTTAAAAAAAATTAAAGTAGGTGAATTAAGAGCCCACTCAGAAAGATAGAAAAAGAAAAAGCAGAAGAAAGGAAAATATAAACACAGAAAGTAATTTGATGGCAGAGAAACATAGACCTCATCCATGAATCCAAAAGTTGGTGTCTTGAGAAGAACAAATGTAATATATAAGATATTAGCTAACCTAATTGCAAAATTGAAATGAAGGCACACACAAAAAAAGAAATATGGTAATAAATATGGAAGAGAACATTCAAAAATCATGTGAAACTGCTTTGCACAACTATTAAGTAAATACGTCTTAAAACTGTGTAAAACAGACGTCAGTTCTGGCTGGGAGGGATTGCATGAGTAACTGGTAGAGCGAAAACCATACCCCAGTCTTGTGACTCCCAAGGCAAGGCTTTGCTAACACATCTACTGCCTCCTGCCTCCTACTTGGGACCTCCTTGGCCAGGTGCTGTCCAGCCTCTGCAGGAGGGACAACTGACAGGAAGGTGGGAGGCGTGGGGGGTTCTGGATTTGTAGAACCAGTGAAATAAAATCATCCATTTCTTGTCCCAGGGGACCCAAAGACACAGCCAGGCAGGGTCCTCCTTCTTTATGGCAGCCCCAGCCCTGTCCACTAGGATCAGCCAGCACCCTGACAAAAGAAGACTCCACAGGTCACAGTGTACCCCATATGACGGGCTTGACTATATCCTCTGACTGCCCGGGGTCCTCCCTCAGACACAGCCCTCACTCTGCTACGTCCTCTGTTCTCCCCCTTCGGGGGTTAGGCCCCAGCTGGCTGCCAGGCAGACCTCTGTCTCCCCAAGAATCTAACACAATACCCAAGAGGTGAAGGGTACCACCAGCATTCCCAGACCCAGTGTGGAGACCATCCCCCAGACAGCAGGCTCCAAGAGAGCTCGGATCAAGACGGTGTGGACAGACACTAGACATGTTCCCCATGTGTTCCTCCGTGGAGCAGAAAGCGGGAACAGTGTGACTAATATGACCCACTTTGTAAACTTTTCTCCTGCTCCTTGTAAAAGCAAGATGGAGAGAGAGACAGAGACTGAAGGAGGGAGAGAAATAAAAGTATAAAATGAAATGAATTTTCTTACCACCCCAGGTAATTCTCCCCAGCCCGTGTGTCCAGGAAGCAGGCTCTTGTATTAATGTCGCATGTGTCCTCATTTTTCCACAGAAAGCCCATCCATAAAACAGCGTACACGTGCCTATCAACAGGGTACACACACACAAACACGTTCTATTAACTGTTAACACCAAATGGAGCCGTTCCTTCCCTCCTTCATTGGTTCCTTCGTCCATTCATCTATTTCAGACAGACGAGATGCTAAGGATACGGCGTGCACAAAACCAGCCCAGCCCCCGCTGTCCCAGCGCCCAGCCGCTAAGGCACACAATCCCCAAATAACCATACAAGTAAAGGTGCTATTAGCAACCGAGACCCAGCGAGGAAACACACGTGACGACTGAACTGAGAGGCCCGGCCGGTGGTGCCACGGCTGTCGTTGGTTAAGGGACGGCCACCAGCAAGCTGGGCGCCCGGCCCTGGCCGCAGGAACATTCTCTTCGGGGCTCTAATACATTTCGGATTAAGAGGAGAGCTGTGAGTCATGGCCCTCGGCCATCTGCTGGGCAGGACTCACAGGGCTCACGTCCCCACCCCACCCTGGCCCCCAGGAGTGCTGCGGAGGAACGAGAGACAAAATTATTCCATGTGACTCCGGCAGAGAAAGGCTGGCCTGGCTCCCGCCCACTCCTACTCCCTGCCTGGGGGAGAAAAACAAACCCTGGTGGTGGGCGTTGCTCTGCCTGGACCTCCCAGGGACATATCGAACTTCGGACAGCCCAACAGAGCTCACTGTCCTCTCCTCTGCCCCTGACTTACTCGACCTTCTGTCCTGGATCCCGCATGGACCTCCTCACTCCCTCATTCCCTCACTCCCGGTCCGCCCTTCCTCCCCTGCTCCGGCTCCTGCCCTCACTCATGCCCGGCCCTTCACAGGGACTCTTCCAGGAGCCCCTCACTGACTCCAGGCTACAGACTTCTCCTCTCTGGCCTCCACATACTTTCCTAACACACTTAGTGGCGGTTCCCCACCCCCCACCGGCATCTCCTTCCCTGCAGGTCAGGCAGGCAATAGGGGAGGGCAGGGGCCTGGGGGCGAGTTGACAAAGGGCCATGGTAGGGAGTGACGGGATTCAGGCCGCCTGGAGAATGCTTGTCCCCGTGAGGGGCAGCCACCCCCCAGCCACAGGTGCGCGTAGTGGCAAGAGAGCCAAGGCTTCAAGTTACCAGACCTTCCGGGCTTTTATGAGAACCGGATTTGCTTATGAAATCCCTGGATTTATTCAAGTTGGTCCCTAATTCACATTTGAAACACTCTGAGTGATTTGTTAATTCCTGTACTTCGGACTTTCCTCTGTCTGGGTCCCACCTCCTCTTCCAGAACCGTCTCCCATGGTGGCTGTCCTCCCTGCTCATGGCACGAGCATACCGTGCTCCAAGACGTGCCTTGTGGGTCACACCGACGCTGTTCCTCACATTGTCCTCTGCTTCCCCTTTGACGTCCGTCCACATCCTCCCCACTCACGAAGGCCACCTTGCTGCCACCGCTTAGCCCGAGTCCGATGCCTCCGTCCCTCTCTGCCTTGGTGCCTCTCCTGCGTGTTGTAGCTCCGTCCTTGCACGACACACAGTCTGACCCGTGTGACCAGCTGTGTGTACGCCCCTGTCCTCGCTGGAGGGGAGACTGCGATACGGACACGGTCCTAGTCACGGACCCAGGCCGTGTCAGATGCAGAGACACATTTCAGGAACTGTGACAGTCAGAAGTGAAGAACAGCACCGTGTGGGGCTGGGCATTTGGGGATTTGGCGTCCCAGATCCACTGCACACCCAGGGTCTGCTTCCAGGACACACACCCAGTTTCTCTGGGGCCTCCAGCCACAGGACGTGCTGCGCCCCCATCTGCGCTGCGGCCCTCACGTGCTGCCCAGGCCTCGTCATTAGTAACCCGGCGCACATCTTGCTTTGCTATTTCCCCCAGTTGACGGCCAAAAACATCTGTATGAGATTCTGGAGTGTTTGGCCCTGGTCCCCGCCCCTCCTCCTGCGCCTGGAGTCTTGGTCCCCCTCAGGGCTGTTCATGACTGTTTGCTGTGGTCCAGGAGGGAGCAGGTGCAGGGCAACGCGGAGAGCACATGAGTTCATGCAAGTCAACGAGCCTGCTTTTCAGTTCTGACCCGGAGGACGGAGGATGAGCGGAGCATGTGGGCCGGGGCAGCCAAGGCAGGACGTGGAACACGATGAAATGTGGCCTGGTTTTCCCGGAGGTGTGAGCTGGATGAGAAATGGCCCCCAGATGTGGGTCTGAGAGGTCCCCTGAAGTCTGCGGCATGGCAGTCAGCGGTCTCCCTTTGTGGAACCAGAGAGCCCTCGAGAAGCAGCAGCTTCGTCTCTTTGCACCGGGACCTGGTGTCACACTCTCCGCCGTCGTGTGCAGCTGCGGGGCCCTGGGCCCTGGCTGTTTGCACCAGCCTTGGTCTTCCAGACACTGGCATCTAGAAGGACACAGAGCTGTCCCTCCCCCACCCCTCCCTTCCCACCCCACCCCCCACCGTCAGCTCCCCTACAGGGGTTCCTGGTTCCTTTCACCCCTGGGTTTGGTTCACAATGAAATGAGAGAAAAGATGGTGCGGGCACCAAGCGAAAGGCTTAATGGGCACCGGGGGCCACCATTTCTTCTTGGCCCAGGAGCTACCAGCAGATGCTCTTATGCCAAGCAGTATTCAGACCTTCCACTCAACAGGCTCTTTTCAAGTTCTTCCTGCGTGCTGAACCCTGCAGGAGACAAAGATGACAGCCAGGGGTCCTCATCGAAGGTGCTTATAGTCCATTAGGGGAGGGAAACCATAGGCATCCCTTCGAGTACTACAGGCCTTAGGAGAAGAACTCAGGATGGGGAGGAGAGCATCTACAAGGACAGCAGACATGGAGTGGAGGCTCATGGGTAGGTGCTAGGCAGGGGTGTGGGCAAGCTGAGTGCCTGATGGCAAGGGGGTGGGATGAGGGCAAAGATTGAGCACATGAAAAAGGCCCTGAGAAGTCTGCCTTTTCAAGCCCAGCTGGCCAGTGGCTTTGTGTCCTTGGGAACTGAGGGGACTTCTGCTTTGTGGGGTTCCCTGAATAGTCACACGAGCTTGTGGTCAATGGAGTTGGCTGATGAAAATGGGGGTCTCCTCCTTTCGGGCCAAGAGGCTGTTTCGTTGTTACCGTGAAATCACAACCCAGTCATGGGCAAATGAAGGATGTCAGTCCCGCCAGGAGTATCTGCTTTGGGACTCCAACGCTCTCAGTCCCCGGGACCAGGACGCTGAGGTCAAGGCAAGGCCCTGTAGCTTCCTCCTTAAGGAGACGGTCAGCTGCCAGGCTCTGCTTCCATGACCTCGGCCCTGACACTGCCAGTTCTTTCTGCTTTAAGAGGAAGTTTTTCCCTCCCAGCAAACAATCCCCTGGTCTCCATAGTGAGAAGCTCTGTAACTTCACAGAGTCATACCCTTCCTATATGGGAACTATGCACCTGCCTGGATGGTTTCAAGGCCAAGGCTCTAATCACACAGTAAGAACTTAGCCAACTTCTTGTTGGAAGTTAGAAGTCATTGTCTTTAGCCATGCCCTACTCCCCACACCCTCACACCCTCACACCCTCATGGTAAGTTCCTTGTCTTTTCTGAGGTACTCTTTCCCCAGATGTTGAGAAGCTAACTTCTGGTGGGGGTAGGTGGGGATTCCTAATCATGACATTAGAGGGTTTGATTACTGTTTCAAAGACTCCTTACATGAGTTCCCACAAGGCCTAGGAGATTTACGGAGATCTGCTTTCCCTCCAATGACCAGCCCTCACCACATGCCAAAGTCCTTGGGCAGGTTGGCAGATCAGGCTCGACTTGGACCCCAGGCCATGTGCTTAAGGAGTAGTTTCGTGATCCAAACAGCATTTGTGTTCCTTGGCTTAATGTCTCCCAGCCGGGCTAATAAAAACTCTACCCAAAGAGGAGCCTCATGTGTCCTGAACTAACTCACCCAGGACAACAGCTGTCAGGTCACAGGGAGCCGATAGTCAATGCAGATTTCTTACTTCAGGCTAAGAATGTTCTTGATCTTGATTAGCTGCTTTTGTTATTTGTCAACTGCATACTTCTGCCCAAGCCCTCCGTGGGAGTGACTGATTGCACGGAGGGTTCACATCTGAGGGAGGCAGGTGTTTTCTCAGAACAACCCCTCCTACCCTCAGGGAGGTGAGTGATGTTAGGGTCTATTCCCCGCATAGAGCTGTGAGTGGCCCAGACTCTAGGAGGGTCAGCATGCTGCCCGTGACCATTGCATAAGCCAGAGGAGTCACGGACATCATCAGCCACCCCTCTCCACCTTCTTGCCATTTATTTTATTCTTCGCCAGGTGCCCTTTCTCAGATCTGAGTGGCACTACAGTTCTGTTAAAACAGGACCATAGATTAAAAGAACCACAGGCCTGGGCTGGACCTTTCTTTGGAAGGAAAGCAAGAGATGACTGTCAAACAACGTGGGGCCTCAAATAAAAGGAGCTGCTCCTCATTTCTTTTCATAAAGAGCCAAAGTTTGCTTTCTGAGAGCACTCAGAGTTGGAGCCTGGTTGACCAGATGGTCTAATGGGTTCCATAATCTTATTTCCCTGACCTGGAAAAGAACCTTTGATTTTCTCTCGCTCTTATTTTCCAGGCTCTCCTGGAAAGCAAGTTTACTCCCACCCTATCCAACCATACCTTTCATGATCTTGTGTGCACTTTAACCATCTTCCCCCTGGTCCTTCATCTGCTTGTCACCAAGGCCCTAACTTCTCGAGCTCAGGAGGTACCAGCAGGAAATGTTGAGTATACACCACCAGTGTCACTACCGAGGCACGCCGAGCTCGAAGAGGCTATAGGTTAGGAAGCATCTCTATGGCCCGAAGAAATGGATGCCTTCCTGTCATCGAGGCCTAACTGATTCTTCCTGGGTTTCTGGAAGTCCAGCTCCAAGGTGACATTGGCTGCTGCCTTCAGGCTCTGTGCCTTGTCCCTTCCTGGAGGATGATGCCAGGACCTGGGGTCCCCAGTCTTTAGCCCCAGGGCTAAAGGTCCCTAGGGGAAGCAGGATGGAGGTGGCCTAGGCCGTGACCTTTAGGGAATCCATGTGAGCCCAGTCGGCACTTCCCTTCGGTGCCTGGCTTCTGTCCTCCAGCCTCTCTTCCACCCTGGCTTCGGGAAGTTCACTGCCCTGCTGCTGCAGGGGCCTTTGCATCGGGCCTCCAGAGGTCTGGGCTTCAGCATAGAAGGGTTCTCCTCTGCTGCAGAGGTGGGGCTGAAGGCCCTGGGGCTTTGGGTCAGTATAAAACCAAAGTTTCTTCCAGAGGTGATCCCATGCCACCACCTAAAATATAATGATCACAACGTGCACCCTTGAATTTCCCCCGCGGTGGTGGTTAGCGAGGAACCTTAACTCCTTTGTGGTGTCTGAGCCTCACAGAAGCCCTTCCAAGTGCTGTTCGTGTCTCTGCAGACTTGCTCTGTCCTTTTCCCGAATCCTATCTCCACCCCTTCAAATCCCCCTCCTCCACACCACCCCTCTACCTCGAAGACCCCTCTGCACCTTTCAAGACCCAGCTGGAACGTGTGGTCACATCTTCTGTCTCCAGAGCCACTGTAGGCATGAGCAGGGACCACCCCTTCTGTGGCCCCTCAGGGCTCTGCGCCCATGCTCTCCACAGGCCCTTACCATGCGCCGATGCATGTGTGTGGCAGCTGGGCTCCAAAGATGGCCGCCAACAATCCTGCCTCTTCCTGTACACACTTACCCCTGCCCCCGCCAACAAGGAGGGCCTATGTCCTCTGTCCTGGAATTTTGGCTAGGCCCATGACCGCTTTGAGGAAATGACCCATTCCAGGAAGGGCACCTTCCACTCCTTCTCTCTTGGCATGGTCGCTGTCAGGGAGCTCCCTGGGATCCAGCCGCCATGTCTCAAGAAGCCCCGGCTGTGGAGCAGACCACATGTAGGCCCTCAAGTTGACCATCGCTGTTCCACTCTCTGCTGCCAGCAAGGTGAACCAGTCATCTTGGACACCCCCAGTCTGGTGCCCAGAGGACTGAAGACCCAACCAACATCACATGGAGCAAATGAGGGACAGGGCTGAGCCCAGGTGACCCACACAATCATGGGAGATAATAAAACAATTGTTCATAGCTGCTACATTTGGGGTGAACCATGGGTAAGTGACATGGATGACTGAGACATTGTTTCTGTATCATCTATGAGATTGTAAACCCCATGTGGGCAGGAGCTGGGGTCTTGGTCATGTGTGTATGTCCCACACCCAAAACAGTGGTCTGACTGAATGGTCAAGGGGCCAGGGGTTGAATCCATCTCCAGCCCTCACTGGTTATGAGTCTGTTATCAGTCAGGGTTCAAGTGGGGCCGCAGAGCCACGAAAATGATTATAGGACAAAGGGACTTATTATAGGGATTCAACCTGAAAGGAACATGAGCTGGTAAGATGGAGGTCTGGAAGGGGAGTCAGAGGATCAGAGTCACTAGCCCATCTGCCTGAGGGGCCAGCCTGGACTTCCCAGAAAATCGAGCCGCCACACACACCCGGCCCCTACTCTGGATGGACAGGGCACAGGGGTGGAGAGGTCTGTTGAAACTGCCACCTCCGTCTACCTACCAACTCTTGCTGAGAGTGTGGGGCCTCTCTTGGTCCGGGGGATCCGAAGCCGAGTGACAAGCCTGACAGGAAGTCAAGGAGAAAGAGAATGAGCTGGGACCTGCTAGAACTTTTGCTTTGGTCCAACACCACAGGCATCATGGCAGCCTTCCGAGATCAGTGGCCACTGCTACCCTTCTGCCTTCCAGATCTCATACAGGCTGCTCTTCTGGTCAGCTCGATATGGCCCCTCTAAGCTAAAGCTATACAAGGAACGGAATTCAGCCTTCAGCAAATGGCTTTCCTCGAAGCCTTGGTTCCTTGTCAATAGAAGAGGGAGATTAATACTTACCAAATTCAGATTGTTGGAGAGATTAAATGAGAATTAGATGTATGGTTCATCGTGTTCTAAATTCTCAGTGCATGCTAGCTGTGCTGCTTGCCATAGGAGAGCGCGTTCATGCTCATGCTTGTCGGAGGAATGAATCGGAACTCTCTGGAGAGGCATACTGGGGGGACAGGAAAAACAGCATGGCGCAGAACTTCAAGGCCAAGCTGGAGCAGTATGGACCTCTCCCAGGAAACTTCACTTTCAGTCTTTAGTGGCTCGAGGAAGGAGAAGGGAGAAGAAAGCAGGACGGAGGCAGCTTTCTGGTCCCCCTGGGGCTGCCCTGAAGGCTTTGCTCTCTCTAGAATGGGATGTAGAGATGCGTCCTCCCTTGTACTGCTCCAAGCCTGCCCAGAGTTTCTGACATCCTGGCTATAGCGTGTTACCCCCCGGGCATCTACCAGCAACAGGAAGAGGTGGAGAACAGCTGTGGGTGTGAAGGCAGGCATTCCGTCTTCACCTGGGTCTGCACAAAGCTGGTGTTTGCCACATAGCAGGGAGTTATTTGGGTGGCTGGGAGACTGGGCGAAGTCACCAGGCCACAGAATACCTAAGGGAGAGAGCTCAGAGCACCTTGGGCAGAGGATGGGGGGACGTGGGGTGCTGGTGTTCCTTTTTATATGGAAAAAAGCGACCTCAGCCCAGTGGCCTCCCCTGGGTGGATAAGCTCCTCACCTCAGTTCCACTCTTAAACCCCTAGAGCCCACCCTTCATACAGGGCCAGGGCAACCTCTATTTAAAACATAAACCAGACCACGTTACTCCCCACGCCGCTCTCCAGGGCACACACGATAACACGATAAGTCAGGTGCGTCTTACGCTGTGGCCTGCAAAGCCTGTGTGAAGCGGCCTTACCTCCCACTCCCCCCACCCCCTACCTCCTACTACGCTACACAGTTTTGTGCACAGTTTCTGGCCCCTAGGGCCCCTGGCCCCTGGCCCCCCAGCCCAGAGCAGACTTAGCGAATGCAGGGCGATGAGGGGAGTGAGCGCGTAGGCCTGAGCTGCTGACTGCGTCATGTCTGCTCCCTCCCTCTTTTCTTTTCTTCTCCTCCGGCTCTATTGGAATGTTCGATCGTACGATGAAAATACAACGCATACAGGTTGGAGGTGTACAACATATGATTAGACACGCGTGTATATCGCAGGACGATGACCACAGGAGGTGAGTTAACACCTTCCTCCCTTCACACAACTGATTCTGCATGACATGGATTTACCATCTACTCTCTCAACAACTCTGAACTATATAACATGGCGTTGTTCATTATTATCACCGCGCTGCCCATCAGAGCCCCAGAAGTTATTTATCTTATGGCCAGGAGTTTGTACCCCTTGAACCAACATTCCCCTACGTCCCTCCTCCTCCACCGCCGCCAGCCCCTGACAATCACCATTCGAGTCTCGATCTCTATGAGTTCAGCTTTTTTAGATTCTTTTTTTTTTTAAAGATCTTATTTATTTATTTCACAGACAGCGATCACAAGTAGACAGAGAGGCAGGCACAGAGAGAGAGAGAGGAGGAAGCAGGCTCCCTGCTGAGCAGAGAGCCCGATGCGGGGCTCGATCCCAGGACTCTGAGATCATGGCCTGAGCCGAAGGCAGAGGCTTAATCCACTGAGCCACCCAGGTGCCCAGCTTTTTAGATTCTGCTTGTAAGTGCGATCATACCGTATTCGTGTCTCTCTGTCTGACTTATTTCACTTAGCGTGATGACCTTCAGTTTCATCCATGTTGAAAATGGCAGGATTTGTTTCTTCCTTATGTCCAGGTAAATTCCACTGTAGACACACCACATGTCCTGTACCCGTCCACCCACTGATGGCGTCCTGTACCCGTCCACCCACCGATCGTGTCCTCTACCCATTCGCTCATCGACAGACACTCGAGCTGCTCTCACCGCTTGGCGAGTGTGAATAATGCGGCCGTGAAGAGCCGAACCCACCCATCCAGGAGCGAGTGTGGGTATCTATTCGAGACGTTGTTTCTATTTCCCTTGGATGTAGATCTAGAAGTAAGAATGCAAATTCAAACGGTAATTCTATTTTAAATTTTTTGAAGACCCCTCCCCCCCATACTGTTTCACACGGTGGCTGTGCCAACCTACACGCCCAGCAAGGGGTCCCTTTCCTGCACAGCCTCACCAGTACTCATCGGCTCTTGTCTTCGTGACGGCAGCCGCTCCGGCAGGTGTGAGGGGGTATCTCACGGTGGTTTTGATTTGCATTTCCCTGATGAGGAGTGAGATCAAACAGCTCTTCATTACCTGTCGGCCTTCTGTATGTCTTCTGTGGAAAAGGGTCTATTTAGGTCCTCCGCTCGTTTTCAGTCCGATTGGTGGGGGCTTTGTTTTGTTTTGCTGTTGGCTTTGCGTCAGTTCCTTGTATATTTTGCTGATGTAACCCCTTGCCAGGTAGATAGTTTATTTTCTCCCATTCAGGAGGTTGCCTTTTTCTTTTGCCGATTTCCTTTGGCAGAAGCCCCTTAATCTTTTCCAACCCCTTCCTTCTGAGCAAAGGGACCTGACCTTGGGGACGTCCGGTTCGCCACTATTCTCTGACTAGGTTTGACCAAACTCGCACTCACTCTTCCCTAGAAGCATCTAGAAGTTCTTAGAGGGGCTCATCCTGCCCATTCTCATTCATGCTGCAGCGAGCGTTTGAGCGCTAGAGCCGGAAAGTGAGTCGGTCAGCGTTAGGGAGAGGCAAAGCTGCCCTTGGCCTTGGTTGCCGCCTGGAGGGCCTCTCCCCAGCCTCCCCCTAGGCTGTGGGGCCTGGGCTCCAAGATCTGGGGAGCAGCTGCTCATGCTTCCTCGGGCCGCCTGACAGGCCAGGACCCTGCATGGGCCGTAGTCTGGCCTCTGCATGGCCTGATTGCTGCCAAGACTGCCTCTTGGCTGCCCCTGAACCCTGCTGCCACCTGGGGCCTCTGCAAACATCTCAACTCAGCCCCACGGAGGGCGGCCTTACTGTTCCGGGAGCAAGAGGGGAGCAGGAAGGAAGCTGAGGAGGATGCTAGAGAGGGGAGGGCAGCTGAGTTCCCTGTGAGGGGGAGAGAGAGTGGTTCCAGGGAGCAGTTCAGAGCCAACAGGAGAGAGGGTCCTGGGGGGAGGGAGGAAAGGGGATGCAGCTGCCGAATGGAAGCTTCAGGCAGCAGCACTGTCCACACCCCACCGGTCCAGGCAGGAGGGGATCAAGCAGGGGCCCTGGAGCCAATCTGCCAAGGCTTCCAACCCCAGCGAGTCACTCAGGGACCTTGGCCAACTCACTCAGCCCGTCTGAACTCCCGTCCTCCCCTGGCAATGGCACCGACACTGGAAAGTCAGCGCAACACAGGTAACCGAGGCTGCAGGAGATTACCTGGGGAGCTGTGCTTTGCCCCTGGTGAAATCCTCTTCCAGGCTGACTCTTGGGACGGCAGAGCTGTGTCCAAAGGGACTGCCCCCCGGGTGGTGCAGACGGAGGTCTGCTGAGCTCGGCCCCCTGGAACATTCTCCGTAGAATCCAACCACCATGCCGGGAGCAAGTGTAGGCAGGTGTGCAGAGAGGCCCACGTGAAAGAGTCAAGATCCTGACCAACAACCCCCACCCCCACCGGGCTCCCAGCCAGCAGCCAGCACCACGCACCACCTGCCAGCCATGGGACCGAGCCCCCGTGAACACCACATGAGGCCGAAGAAATACCTAGGCAGCCCACGGAATCAGGAGAGAGGAGATACGTGCTGTGTCTAGGGCTGGAGAGGCTCATTGCAGCGCAAACACCCGAACATCGTCTCGTGGAGTTGCAGCGAGGCCAGCAAGTAGACAGCCAGCGCTCCATAAATGTTGCTGTAATCAGTACCGGGGCCTGATCCCAACATCCTTGAAGTATGAACCCTTGCTGCTCTCCACACACAGACGCCAACAGGCAGCGGGCCTGATAGTCGGCGGTTTGCAAAGCACTTTGAGTCTCAGACTCCGTCCGCATCATGACAACGTGAGTACCAACGGGACGACGGGCCGGGGCCAGGATGACTGAGCTCCCGCGCGGCTGAGCCGGGGCCGAAACTCAGTCTCGCCATTCCAAGCACAGCGCTATTTAACACAAGAACTTCCTCATAGGGGGCAAAAACAGGTTTTGGAAAGAGAGCACAGAGATTTAGCAGTTCCCTAGAGAAACAGACCTGGGACCGCCTCCTAACGGTGTGGCCTGAAGCAAAATACTGAAGGCCAGCGTGGGTCCCACGTCTGAGAGACGGAAGTAATGCCCGTGGCCTGGCCTTCCCCCAACGAGGAATGCCGTGAGAATCCAATCAAAGAACAGGTGAGAAGGGGTGATGGTGTTTCTGCAGCTTCTGTAGAATTCTTTGACGGGTTCTGGTTCCTTCTCCTCATTACAGTGGTCATTCTTCTCTCACAGGGCAATTTGGGGTGCACACTAGGCTTATATGCCATGCCCTCTGAGCACTTGGAGTCTGGAAACTTCCGACCCCTGCTGGTGGCTGGAGACGGGTGCTGTTGGCCTCAGTCACTGACTAGGCCCAGTTCTGACCCTAGGCCCTGAGCAGGAGGAGTGGTGGGCAGAAGCTGTCCTTTTTGCCTCCTGATAACACCCCATTTGGACAGGTGCAAGCTGCACTCCAGACCACTAACCCTTGACCTTGTTTTCATCCAGTCAAGGAAGAGGACTCAGTGGCCCAGCCTCTCCCACCCTCACTATTTTCCTTCCCGGTCTCAATGGGAAGATTGCAGGGATGTTTCCTGAAAAGGGAATGGGGCGCTCATGGCTTGGTTGCAGGGCATTCTCCCACAGTGAAAACCCGAGGACATCTTGGGCCTCAGCATGTCTGCGTCAAGACCAAAAGGGCACGAACGGATAGGCCGTGTGGCTCTCTGGGGCAAGTGCTGCCTTGGCAGCAGGAACCACAGAAAGAACCGTGCCTCCTGCAGCTCCCCCTCAGCTTACCAGCTCCCAACACCAGAGCGCAGTCAGCAAACTCAAGAACCGGACGTGGCTGCGAGGACATGAGCGGGTTCACAGAACACATTCAGAATCGGCCCCGATCTGAGCCACGATCCCACCTTGCGTTCCGTTGTCTCTAGTTCCCCAATCTGCAGCCACTTTTTCGGTCTTGTCTCTTGTGACCTTGACAGTGGCCAGTGAGTTCGTAAAATGTCTCTGACCCTGAGGCTGTCTCCAGTTGGCTCAGGATTGGACTGAGGTTGTGCGTTTGTGGCAAGCACGAGGCGCTACCTTTCTCGGGGGGCGCATGAGATCAGTCCGACTCAGGCCGGGTGATGGGAACCGAGGTCCCCTGGCTAAGGTGAGGTTTTCTGGACTTCTCTGCTACAAAGTCACTACTTTCCCTCTGTAATTACTGTCGTATGGGGAGAGACCGTGAGGATGTACAGATTGTCCGTTTCTCATCGCGGACGTTCTTCGCACTGTCTAGTACCCACCAGGGAGCCTTGCCTGCAACAGTGGCTATGGTGTTTGCCAGATGGTGATTTGTTCGTCCCAACATTTCTTCCACATTGACTCATTGGAATGCTACCGTAAGGACGCGATGCCTGCTCCCCTATGTACGCGTTCCATTATTTATTTATCCCAAGATGAACTTGAGGGTGTAACTTGACTCTGCGGGTTATCACCCGTTCCTCTTGGTTTCTCGAATGGCTCAAGCTCTGATGTCTGGGCACTCCGAGGGGGTGGCCCCCCTGTGCTTTCACCTGCCACGTGGGAGCGTGCGGCAGACGTCCTGGTCTCATTGCTCGGGGGTGGGGCCTGGCTTTCCCACGTTCTTGCTGCTCTCCAGGCGGTCCTACTGTGCTGCCTGGGTTGAGACCCGCTGATGGAGGGCGAGGCCTCATCCGCCCAGGAGGAAGCTAAGGCTCCGAGTGGGGGAAGCACATGCTCAGAGTTAAGCCGTTGAGTCGGGGGGCCCTTGGGACCACAGGCCTGAGTTCCCCCACTCCTCCCTGGCAGCCAAATCCCATGCCCGAGCAATCAGACGTTCTGGACAATGGTGCTTACAGCCGGGGACCCCTGTCCGTCCTTTCAGAGAGTCCATGGGGGTCAAAGCGGAGTTACTCCCTGTCTGCCCTGCCCCCCGGTCGGGTGCCATCTTGGAGCAGCGCTAAGACACTCTTCACCTTTCTCGCCCCCGCTCTTGCCCACACACACAAGTGTGCCACGGGGCTTCCCAGAGACTACATGGCAGGGGCTATTCAACAGGCTGACTACAGCCGCAGATGGGGAAATTCAGTCTTCTGTGAAGCCGGGCATGAAAGAGATTCGAACAATAAAACAACACTGCGCTTCTCACTAATTTCTGTTTTGGAAAATATAGCTATCTGTCATAAGAAATGCATCATATGGGTTTACTGCGTTAACGAATGAATACGTGAACATCTTAAGTATCTGTCACAGTAACTATTGATAGAGCTCATACAAAGGACTTTGGGCTTATCAGTAATTTTTGAGTGTAAAGAGGCCTCAGAATCAAAATGGTGTTTGAGAGTATTCTAGAAATGGTTTTCTACTTTTCTAGAATATTCCAGTCCCATGAGATATAACATTAAAAAAAAAAAAAGGCCTACACTCTACTCGTCAAATTCTCTAAGCACTGGTGGGTTGTCAAAGCACTCTCTCGTCCCCTGACTCACCACGGTGTCAGCAACAAGGGCCCTTGTCTGTGACTTCCACAGCTTACCAGAACACCCACAAGCAGAGGGCAGCACGCCTCATATGTTGTGAAAATGATGGAGATTTCAAAAATAAATGACAATTTTATGTTTACGAAAAATAGTAGATAACAAAAATATCAGCTAACGAGTTAGCCTTCGTGATGCAGATGGAATTCTTCCGTCGGGGCTGGACCACAGAGAGACCAGAGACATCCAGCTGGAAGCCCGAGTCCTCCTTTATTGCCCTGCCCTCTGACAGGTGGATGCAGCAGGCACTGGGGAGCATGCAGTGTCTTAGCCCCAAGATTTCAAGAGGCAGTGATCCCAGTGTAACCACACGAGGGTTCTTAGTGCAAAGGATTTGGGGGGAGGAGGTGTTGGAGCATACTGGGTGTGTGTTGGTGCAGAGATCCAGTCTCTGCCTTCAGGCACACGTGGTGTTGTCCAGGGAGACGGAAGGGGTGAGGCTCTCAGAGCGGTGTGGTGATGCTGCAGGGCTGCAGAGACCCTCCATAAGGAAAGGCACTTATGTCTCAGCCGGGACTTTCTGCAGGGCCGCAGGCCTGGGAGAGCAGGCCTCCCGGTCTGCCTTCTGGGTCTCCTGGCTGTGCATGAAAACCACCCAGGGAAGCTTAACCCAGTGCTGATGCCCGTGCCAGGCCCATGCTGGGGAGGACTGGCTGCCTGTAGTTTTTAAAAAAGCATCTGGTGCTTTCTGTGTGCAGCCAGGGCCGAGGACCATGATTCGGATTTTCCTGGGTTTGCTTATGGCCTCCAGCAAGGACTGGCCACATCATTCATGGGGCCCAGTGCAAACGGAAAATGTGAGGCCCCTTGTTCAGAAAACCATGAAGAGCTTCCAGATGGTGACAGCAGAGCAGCGAACCAAGTGTGGGACCCTCCCGAGCCCAGGAGTCCCTGCAGATCCCCGGGGCACACGCCTACGAAGCCACACCTGTCTCTGCCTGTTACTGCCCTAGCCGCTTCCTCAGAGGGACCCATAGCTGACTTGCCCTCCTCGGTTACAGTCCCTGAGAAGAATCCGGGGCTGGCTCTTCAAGGCAGCTGGCCCTCCGGTCCCGTGTAGCCTCAGAACAAATGAAGTCATCTCCAAACCCGGAGGCAGGCAGAGGAGCGCGGGCTCTGTGTTCGCCCACTCTCCTTCTCAGAATGACCTCACCCTTCCTCAAAGCCCCATGTGTGCCGGCATCTGGCTGCAGGCCCAGCCATGCAGCTGTCACTGTGCGCTCACACCCTCTGAGCAGCCCGGCCCCGTCCTTGGCCCCCTCCCTGGACCCACTCCCTGGACTCACTCCCTGGAACCGAGTCTGCTGCGGATTTCCCGGCAAGGGCCCGCCACTGATGGCTATGTCCCAGAGTGCAGACACGGAGAGGAGATGGGCTCTTTTTCTAGCAGGATGGAGAATTCCCAGTGTGGGCCGTGGCTGTCATTTCACCCCAGTTTCTGGAAACTGAACCACCGGCTGCCGTGGGAATCAGCTCCTTAGCCCGTGGACTAAGATGGACCTTAGCGGTGGACGGAGCGCTCACAGGGCTGGAGCTTTCCGTTGGCTGGCTATGCTCAGGGAGCCTCCAGTCCTGTCTGTGCCCAAACTCTGGCACCAGGGACAGGGCCAGGCCTGGGACAGGGATGCCTTCTCTTATTTACCCTCTTCATTTTTGTCTGGTTGGCTCCACACCTGGAAGGTGGTGCTTCATAAACAGTGGTTTTGAGAAAGGAAAGAAAGCAAACATGCATGTGGTCAGGAAGGGCAAAGAAGAAAGCTTATTTATCTTGGCTCCCTCCCCAGTCCTAAGCCTGGGCTCTACATCCAGTAAGTAGTTAATAAATATTGACTGAATTAAATCACCTCATAAATCATCCCAGATTTCCGGAACATCTAAGACCAAATGCTCATTGTTTGGAGGAGGACACTGGGGCTTCGAGAGTGGACACACTCAGCCTGAGCTTGAAGAAGGGGGATACGCTCATTTCAGGCACCTGGGGAGCTTTGGCATCTCCTAATTTTCAGTCTGCAC
>PISX010004080.1:79779-127062 GCA_004024625.1 Mellivora capensis | reverse complement strand
TCAACAGATGAATGGATAAAGAAGATGTGGTATATATACACGATGGAATACTATGCAGCCATCAAAAGAAATGAAATCTTGCCATTCGCAACGACGTGGATGGAACTAGAGGGTATCATGCTTAGTGAAATAAGTCAATCAGAGAAAGACAACTATCATATGATATCCCTAATATGAGGAAGTGGAGATGCAACATGGGAGACGAGGGGGGTAGAAAAAGAAGAAAAGAAACAAGACGGGATTGGGAGAGAGACAAACCATAAGTGACTCTTAATCTCACAAAACAAACTGAGGGTTGCTGGGGGGAGGGGGTCGGACAAGGGGGGTGGGGTAATGGATATTGGGGAGGGTACGTGCTATGGTTAGTGCTGTGAAGTGTGTAAACCTGGCGATTCACAGACATGTACCCCTGGGGATAAAAATATGTTTATAAAAAAAAATTAAAAAATAAAAATTAAATATTATTTCCCATAATGAGTGTACTAATTCACATTCCAAATGATCTCAGTAAATGGAAGAAAGATTGATCCATTTACCTAAATCGTCCAAAGGATGAGTTAGATTCACTGGTTTACATTGCCCAGTGAATTCTGGATTAATATTTATAATATTGTATAAAGACTAGATTGTTTGTGTAATGGGCAATGCTTAACTGTTCAGGTTTTCACTATCCAGGCAAGTTCTGATTCCTATTGGGACTCTCTCTGTGAACTTTAATGCCACAAAGTGAGGAAATCTATGATAAACTATGGAGAGATGCGCATAGAGTGACCATGTGTAAACCTGGGTCCTTGACCCTCAGCTCCTGTTGAATAGCAACAGCCAGCAGAGACTGCTGGGTGTGTGAATGAGTCATTCGGGAAGCGAATCATCTAGTTCTGAATCCATTGGCCCTAAGCTGACACTGAGAAGGCCCGAAGTAAGACTTCCTTCCTGAGCCTTGTCCAAATTCCAGATTCAGGCCAATAAAAGATTGCTGTTTTTTAAGCTAAGAAATTCTAGGGTGGTTTGTTATGAAGAATAGTTCACTGGAACATGTTCCACAAAGGATTCAGGATATTAACGTCTTCTTGCCTTGATCCCATTCATTTAAGGTGCCCCAACTACTCAGATTTCAGAAAATCAACTCAGGTGCTCAGAGAAATGCATTTTTAATTTCTCTAGAGAGTTTCAAATGGAGAATACAATTCAGAATTCAAGGGATTTCCTTTATATGCAAACTTACTGGACTATGTTGGTTTTAAAACAATGCTTACTCCTATTTCTAATGATAGTTAAACTGAAAACACATGCAAATGATATTTTCCTGCACAGTTTTGCAACATTTGTGACACACACAGTAAGTTTTACAAAAGCTCCACCTCTGGCCCAGAGGGGTCACTGCTGTAGATGTGAAGGTCATTGAATCCCATGGTCCTTCAATGTTAGGTTTCCTTCTTAATTCACTAATTAAGTTACAAATATAGCTTCTGATACCTCCTCTCTTCTCTTCTTCTTCTTCTTCTTTTTTTTTTAATGGGCTGACAAGACAAGTCAAGGATAACAACCAATCAGCTCCTGGTATTAAACAGCATATTTTGCTGAGCTGGATTTGACTCCTGGTTGCTACAAAACAAACCTAAGTTTATATCAGAGGTGACAAACTCCATGCCCTGTCGTTTATCCTTTTTATAGCATGGGCGACACCAATGGTGAGCAACTCGTGTTGATGATTGTGTGAGTGAACTAGAGCAGAAAGCATCCAAGTCTAGAGGTTTCCTGTGTCAATAGTTAGAAATCATTTGTTTTTAATTAAAAGAAAACTGAATTAAAAACAAATTCCTCTGCTTTTGATTATCCTATATTATTTAAAAGATACCTGTAATGCCTGTGTTAACAGGGATATGCACTGTTAATGCTGGGATGTATATTGCCTTCGACAAGAGTCTAAATATATGTAGGTATTTATATTATACATTTAATGATTGCCAAGAGAAAAACATATTGAGATTTTACCATGTAGTAGGCACTGTAGTAAGTGTTTCACAAATACTATTTCTTGTAAAACACAACACCATGAGCTAAATACCATCAACCAGTCACACAGTTGAGGAATTCGAAGTTCAAGTCTAAGATCACATAACTATCAAGAAGAAACATCTAGCTCCACACCTACATCTGTTGACTCCAGATATTAATTTTTATTATTGCATCTCTCATCTTGTGCATCTGGTTTGTTTTTGTTTTGTTTTGTTTTTTTGCATCTAAAAGTGTAACTGTCATTGTTGACAATATTCACTCATTCACTTACAACTACAGTTTAATGTCTGACCAGTATCCCACTTATAGACTTACAAAATATTTCACCATTCCTATCCTGTTAGCCATTTCCATTTGGTTTTGTGTATTTTCAGTTTTTCACTAGAATAAACAACACTGCAATGAATAACCTTGTAGATAAATCTTACCATAGATCCTTATTTATCCCTAATGATGAATTTCTAGGAGTAGAGCCTTAGGGACAGTGGTATGCAAAAATTTCATGCTTTCAAGAATAACATCATATTTCCCTTCAGAAAAATTATACCAAATCACATACCTGCCATTCATATGTACCTGTGTCTGGGTCCTAAAACTTCACTTAAAAAACAAAATTAATAAGCAAAACTAAACTACAAAAAACCCCACAAACTTTCCAATCACAGTATCATCTTAGAAACATAGCACTCATTTCCTCTGATCTCCTACCCATTCTGGACCCTTTTCATAAAGCATCCCTGATCTAGGGTATCCATCCTACAATGGTTAGGAAGGGGGCCCCCAAAATTAAGAACAATTTTAAATATCCCTAAACTCCACAGCACATTTCTCACCTCTCAACAATGAAATACTGTCCAAACTATTCTAAAATGCATCCACAAGGAGACTCTCATTGGAAATGAAGACACCTTGACAGGCTTTCAACATACTTGACACAGGTCTTGAAATGATCAAAGAGGTTTTGGTCATTCTCCACCTGGAAGGGGTTTGCTCTAAGTGTTGGCAGCTGAGTACGAATCTCTTGCTCTATGCATTTGTCCAACAGCTTAGTTTCCCTAGCTTCTGGGAATTCAGCAAACAGAGGTGGGCTTGTAAGTGGGAGAAAAAAAGCATTTAGAAACACAAATGAATTACATAGTTTTACATTTCTAGGTCAGGAGAGCTGTGAGTAGAACTCTATATGTGTCCTCCCCTGCCCCAAACTCTTAAACATTTCATCACCCAAGTTCCTTTAATTCTGGAGACACTAGGATTTAGCTGTGTTTAAAGGAGAAAACAACCTTCAACTGGTTAAGCTTTCCTTGAGTACCCATTAGCTACATACAAAACAAGGCTGGATGTTGCAGGGGAATCCTGAAAAAGTAGGGGGGAAAAAGGTGAGTAAAGCAGTAGAAGTCTATAAAAGATCTATAGTATGTGAATTCTGCAAGTGATTGGCAAGTAGGATAGTGACAGCCAAGAGAAGGGGAGAAGTAATTCTGCCTAGAGTAAGAGGTTAGGGCTGTAGAAATGGGCTGTCAAAGAAGATGGTATCTGTAGATGCTGGAAAACGGGTTCATCTGGCCCAAATTTCTTGTTTGTTTGTTTGTTTGTTTGTTTGTTTATTCATTTATTTATTTAGGAGCAGATCTGATGAATAATTTAAATCATGACATAAAACTTCTAAAAGCAGTAATTTGCTTTAATCTTAACAAACATGCACACACACACACACACACACACACACATATACTTTCTTAGGGTCTATATACACTATACGCTCCATTTTGGCTGTACATTCAGAGTCATCCCTGCAGTGGGAAGGCAAATTCAATTCTCCTAGCACCTTCTGCTTTAAGAAACTGGAATGGTTGGGGGTGGGGCAGAGGGGCCACAACTCATCCCCAAAACTTTGGGCTTCAGGAGCTGCAAGGGATCATTCTGGTATTCGATCATAGAGCCTTGGAGGGGGATAGCTCACTTTATTCATCTTACCCCAGAACAGCCTAGTACAGTACTTGGCACCCAGTAGACAATCATTTGTCAAATAGATTTTAAGCATCCGCCTTTTCCCCATTAGAGGACAATCAACCCATCACCATGTTATGCTGCTTCTGCCAGTTTTACTCAGCTCTGATCTCAGTAGTTAGAAAAACAGGAGAAAGAATGGGGCCATAGCTTCCTGAGAGTGAAGCTATGCACCGGCGGGGCGGGCGGGGCGGGCGGGGCGGGGGGGGGGTGTTGGTTGCGAGGGAGGCAGGCAAGGGAGGCGCAGGGAGAGAATATTCCCACCTCAGCTCCTCTCCTCCAGCAGTAAACGCTCAGCCCCCGCCCTCCCTCTCCATTCCGGACCCTCCACCCGGGTGGCGACAGGGCAGCGCGGGCGAGGCGGCGGCAGGTCTCCGACTGTCACGTTCATTCCCTGCTGTTTTTCCAGTCCCCTGCCTCCTCGCCCCTCCTCCCTCATCCCCAGCCCGGGTTTGGAGGCGATTCCCCTCTAGTGACTGAGACGATCGCATCTGGGCGAGCGGCGCTTCGCCTCCCTCGCGTCTTTGTCTCCTCCTCCTGTGAGGCTCCGGGGCCGGGCGCAGGGTCTGCAGCAGCCGCCGCAGAAGCGGGAGCCCAGCGGTGCTCTGCACGGCCGCCCGGGGCCGCACCCTCGCTCCGCGGAGGCGCGGGAGGACGCCAGCTAGCCACGCACTGCCCGCGTCCCGCGCTCCAGCCGCCGCGCACTAACGCCGCCGCTGCGACCCGGAACGAGCCGGCCGGGTTCGGGGTGGGCAGCCCGGCTCGCTGCGGGGTGGGGAGAGCGGCCGCTGCAGTTCTGGCAGCGCACACCCCCAGGCATACGCATCCAACGCCTCCTCCCTGCGCCACGAGGATGGAGCAGCCACCCCGGCCCGGGACTGGCGCAAGGTAAGGTGCAGCCGCCTGTTGCTTTTCGCAAAGCGCGGTGTCGTCTCTCCGCCCGGGTGCCTAGGCCCTCCCTTCCGTAACAAGTAGAGGAGAACTATCACTCTAGGTCAGAGCCATGTCCAAACCCCCGGTCCCCTTGGCGCCGACCCTGGAAGAGACCCCTCCTGGCGAGGGGGGAGTCGACCCTCTGTTCGCGTGCAGCCGGCTGCGGTGCAATAGTCTGCAAACTTTTGTGCCCCCCTCCCTGCGCGGTGCTCACCCCGTGCTGTGCAAGTTGCACGTCTAGTTCTCGCGTGCGCCCTTCCCCCAGTCCTCCCCCACCACCACCCCCTGACGTTTGCATCTGCCCATTTCTCTCTCGGTGTTCTTGCTAGTCGACTTTTCACTCTCTGCAGCTCCCGCTAGAGAGGCGAAGAGTTTGGGACCCAGCAGTGCTCATCCTGCCTGTGGGGGTTGGATAGGGCCAGAGATAATGAAATAGGAGGGGTGGGAAGTGGGGGTAGGAGGAAGGCTGCGGTTATCCTTGGGGCTCAGTCTAGCACGGCAGGAGCCGGTCCATCCTTGCGAATGCCATCCCCAACTCGGTAATGAAACCCTTGGAGTGGCTTGCGGCTGTGTGCCGCGGGAACGGCAAGTGCAGATCCGGGTGGGTTGAAGTAAGTCATCTGGGGAGGGAAATGTTGCTGGAGGGGTGGGGGAGGAAATCGAGGGTCGGGGGTAGATGAGGTTGAAAGGGTACCAAAGGGCTCTGCTTTTGAAGTGGGCGAGGGGCCAGCCCCGAGCCGTCACCTGACGTGCAGGAAAAGGGATTTGAGTCTGGAGGGCTCTGGCTCGGATGTGTAAATACAGATGGGGGAGGAGCTGGGTACCTGGGGAGGCGCAGAAAGCCAGAATGGAGCCCTGGAATGCCAGGGCCCTAGGGGGACTTGGGAAGGCAGGCTTCTGGGTGCCTGGGATGGGGCGATCTTCCTCTCTAGGAGAAACAAACCTCCAGGCGAGATTCTGAATGCGTTGGCATCTTAGTCGGTGACTGAGTGGTCGGATCATGGACCAGGGATGCCTTTCCTGGCTCTAAGAGGACTGTCGTCCCCTCCTTTCTCCGGCACCCACTTATACACCCTTCCACCTCCGCAGCCGGGTCCGTAGACCCACGCCCATCTTCCCTGCCCGGCGCTTGGAGTCAAAGAGGTCTGCACAGCCGCAGCGTGGGAAGGGGATTCCTGGCCCCCAGGGGAGGCGTGTGTGCAGGGTAGGGGGGCGTCCCCAGCGCCTGGAGAGTAGACACGGGTTCGAACCGTTTGGAGGAGAGCGCAGGGGCGGAGGCTGCAGTGAGAGCCACCCCCCCCCCCGCCCCGCCCCTCCGCAAATCCCACCTGGGCGGAGCGAGGGAGTGGGGGAGTCCCACGCTGCTCCCGGAGGTTCCGGAGCGCAGAGCTGGAGGGCGTGCGGGGCAGGCTAAGGGGTGTGGGCATCAGGTGAGGGAAGACTTGGCTTCAGGCTACGGGCCCTCGGGCCGAGGTGGGTCTGTCCACCTTTGGACACTACGTAGATCCTTCTGGTTGTTTCAGACGCTTTGGTGGATGCGGGAAGGCGAGGCTCTTTTCCTCCTTTGCACCCCAGCAATCTGGAATGGAAGACCATCTGCGGGAGGGGACCTAGATTGCTGTTGCAAAGAACGGGCAGTCCCCGGGCTCCGTTTGTCCAGCTGGGGAACAGACTGGGTTACCAAAGGCCTGGAAGCATCTCTTTTAACCCTTCTCTCTCTGGGGAGGTGCACGCCCCTCTCCAAGAAGCGCCTTTGGCTGAGAGTCTGGTTCCCGGTTCCTACTGGCCCATAGAAGAATTTGGAGGTTGCGTGGGTTCTGGAGCTGTTGAAAACCCTCTGGCCCTGCCTGCTCAGGCCTCCCACGTGCAGGCGTTTAGGGGCACAGCCTTCTCTGCGGTCGCCCCGTGTAAGTCTGCTGCTCTCCAGTAACCAGCGGGGAGAAAGCAGAGCTCAGCTCAGTCCCCTTTTCTGGGCCCCGCGCCTTGGCCAGACCCTTCCGGAAGAGACATCGACTCGTCAGGGCTCCGTGGAGGAATCCTGAGGTCGGTCACTCCCTTCCTGGGGCACCCCTGGAGCAGCGAGCTCCCAGTCTCCCCGCGGCAAGCTTCAGAGCCCCAAGGAGCGGGAACGGGGATTCCCTCAGCGCAGACTCCGGGTGCAGCTCCTGAGCACAAAGGCCACACCCTCGCAGGCCAGGCATCGCGGGGGATAGAGCATTGGCTTCTGCCGAATTACCTGGATACCTGAGGTAGGATCCCAGAACTAAGTCCCTCATCCCGGGAGAATTAGCTTCGAACACCCCAGGGTCCATTTCTTTCCGGATGCTTATTACCTGGGTTTGTGCTCAGACCACTTCCCTTTGCCCATAGAAACAGGTTGGAGCAGGTCCTTCTTGTAACTCTTGAAGGGAGACTTGGACTCCTCACCAAAGTGTCCCTCCTCGCCCCCTCCACCGCTGCTGCGCTACCCGAGACAGGTAGCAGTCATAATCAGCCTCAATTTATTGAGCTCTTACTCTGTGCCAGGCACGATTTGTGATATTTTGCGCGAACTGTTTTTGGTTTTACTCTTACAACAACCCTGGACGGCAAAGTCATTTTTTCCCCGTCTTACGGGGAAGAAAACTGAGCTACGGAGAAATTAAGTTATTTGCTCCTTGTCATCCAGCCAATAAGTGGTGAAACTGGTTAGTTCTTGTGGGTAGAGAACACTGGGTGTGCCCCCGAGCTCTCAGCCCCATTTGGTACTAAAGTTCTTTTGTCCATGAGACAGTATGGGTGAGGGCTCCAGCCCTTTACTCCAAACCCCAGGGGCATACTAAGTGTCTGTCCTTGCCTGTGACAATGGGGAGACTGATGGTGCATATTTGATCCTCTGGAGTCTGTTGAGGTGCATCTTGGTAGGATGAGATCCTGGTACTGGAAGTAAATTTAGGGAATTGTCTACTGGCAATGGACTTCTTTTCTGGAACTTTTGGTAGACATTCCCTTTTTAAGTATGAAGAGAACTGGCAAGATGAGGGAGATTCAAAGTTGTGGGGAGATTCTGTACTCACAAACTGTAGGCATTTTGGGGGGGGGGGCAAATGAATCCCTTTTTAGTGATTGAATCACAGAACATTAGAGCTAGAGGGACCTCAGAGAGCACTGCTCCCAGTCCAGAGGCAGGAGATTCAGTGATATGCACAAGGCTACTCATGTGTTCCCAGCATAACTAGTACTAGAAGCATTGTCTTCTGATTCTTGGTCAAAATAAACTATATTGACGCAAAAAGAGATTATATCCACTGCTGTTGTTTTCATTATCTTAAAACTAATTAGGGAAAAACCTGTCTATTAAAAAAAGTTCACTTCTCTGTTTTTCATAAATGCCTCAGTTTGCATAAGCAGGAAAAGTAACGATCATATAATGGATAAACCATCACAAATGTGCCTCATTTGCAAAAAATTGTAACCCAATACTTATACATCTTCTGATTAACAGAATCTAACTAACCATGCAAACCTTTAGGTGACTCTAAATAAAATTAAATGGATTTTCAATCATTTTAACAGTCTTCATCAAGTTGAATAGCTCTGTCTGGCCTCACGACCAAGTATTTGAGAAAACAAGAGAAATCCTCCTGAATACAATGAAATGATTCGGGATTATTTCTTCTGGATTTCTGACTCTCGGGTCAAACCTCAGGCTGATGCAAATCTGTGGCAAAACAGTATCTTTGTAGTGGATATACTTGGGGCTCAGAAAGGGGAAAAATAGTTCATTGCCGCTTCCTCACCCGCTGAGCCCCTATAACATAGGGACCCTCCCCAACAGCTTAGAGATTCCATATACCTCTAGGCATTCTAGTAGGACAGAATTGTAGTTTCTAAGAACATCCCCTGTCTTTTGTCTGTAGTAATAGTATCAGGATGTCCTGCCCCTGGAGACAAATCAAGAAAAAGTCAGCTGGAGTAAACAGAGAGGGGGACTGGGAAAAGCCCGTTTCTCAGAATCACATGAGGGGTAAGAGTTACAGGCAGACAGATGGTGGAAACTTGGTGCCTTTTATGTCTCCTGGAATAGGATTTCCATCCCTGATGTTGTGGCGAGCCAAAACAGAAGCCCAAAGGCATGGAATGCGGGTGGAGGAGGAAAAGCTGGGGGTGGGGGAACAGTGCTGTCAAGAACCTGGGGTGGGGGTCTAAGGAGGTTTGGCTGATAAAGGGCTTTGGGGTGACGGGAATGGCCATGGACAGCCTGCACTGAGATGCTCTTCTGCCCTCTTCCCTGCCTAACCACCACCTCAGTTTGCCATCTGTGTTGGGTTGACTGATCTAAATCCCAGAATCCCCAGTTATCTCGAGCGAAGCATTCACTTTCTAGAAAATTTATTTGAAATGAATATTGTCTTATGTAAGTCAGAAAAAAACATGCATAGTTACCCTAAGCTTCAGGGAGAACCATGAAAAATCAAATTATCCCAGAAGAGTAGCCTT
Source organism: Mellivora capensis (assembly GCA_004024625.1). Lineage (NCBI taxonomy): Eukaryota > Metazoa > Chordata > Mammalia > Carnivora > Mustelidae > Mellivora > Mellivora capensis. The sequence continues at coordinate 117,624 of PISX010004080.1, read as the reverse complement.
CTGAAAGTGGAGATGCTGGTTTAGTTAGATTATAGCAATATGAGAGGAAAAAAGATATAACATTGAAATCAGGTATGACAAAATCCAAAAGAAATGGTCTCTCTTTTAGGAACCACAGGAAGAAGAATCCTTTTTGATCTGGACAGACATCCTGGTTCCCAACTCATAGCTTTTCAGGGATGATAGGAGACTTAGCTGGAGTCTCATCCTGTTTATGTGTGAGCACTACAGGCATCCTTCCTACCCAGTTTACTGTGGCTTCTGTGTGGTGTGGTTTTAAAGGGTCCCCGCAGCACTTCTGCTGGGACAGTTCCTTCTGCGTGTATTTATCTTAAATCGTATAAACTGATGTAGTTTGTTGGCAAAATCACAATTACGTGTTAAACAACATGTTCTGGAGGAAAGGTTATGAAAAAAACGAAGCCCTTTTATTCAGAACACAATGAATAAACTCATTGATGCAATACATAGCATGAATTAAAAGTCTCAGTCTGGGTTAGATATTTGAAAATAAGAACATAATCAAGGACCAAAGAATCTGAACTTGACCTAGTTTTAGTAACAAGAGAAGCCACATAATAAGTTTTTGTGGAGTTTGAAAAAGATGTTGGCAGGGGGAAAAAAAGTATCACTAAGAAGAACCCGAGAAGTTTTACCCTCATAGATTTTATTTAAATAAATATCTGAAATCTTAATTTATATTTAAGTTTGAATATTCCATATGATCAATAAATTTAATATTTTATCTTCAGATTGTGGCTTTGAGGAGCTTTATTCTACAAGTGGTTGGGAACTATGAGGAACTAAGAGCTAACAGGTTTGGAACATACGATTTTCTCAAAAGGGATGAGTTCATTGTAAGGGTGGTATAATTCATTTAAAATAAATAAATGAACAAATATTGAAAAAGAACCACCCTGATAAAAATAGATTTTCTTTCTTTAGAGGATCAAAGAACACATCAGTGAAGTTTATAAAATTCGTGGTTTCAATTTATCCTAAATTCTCTGAGCTGCTTTTTATGTTAGCAACTGTCCAATGAAGTGTCACTACACTCTCAGTTTTTGTTTTTCCTTTTTTTAAGATTTGTGCCTTTTCTTAGAAATAAAATAGAAACAAATACAAAAAAAATATTGTGAGCCTGGTTCAAACACAGAATAATAATAAGTATAAGTAATAAATAATAATAAATAAATAAACACAGAATAATAATAAGTAATAAAAATAAACATATTTTCAAATTCAGATTAGGTTCTTTGTTTCTTTCCTTTATTTCTTTCCTTTTTTTTTTCTTTCTTCTTTTCTTTTTTAGGCCATTGATAGGATTTTCAGTCTACATGTGAGTATTCAATACCTTGCTGGGAGAGTTGGCTATTTCAGGACAAATATTTCCCCTGGTGAGGGCAGGGAGGAGGTACGGTGCTCTCGTATGTTTGTCCAAAGCTAAAGCACAAAGGTCATGAAGTCACCCTGGCTTTTCCCCTGGTCTAACCTCATCACTTCTGATTTAGAAAAGCGATGCCGGTCTAGGCCTGCTTACAGAGGGCTCACCCTGTTAGCAGTGACTAAGCAGTATACTTTCCTTTTGCTACTCTGGGAATTTATGCCCTGAGAAGACTCCTTGTCCAGTCTGCTGACCTTCCTTAGGCATCTGGTCATCAGGGATTATCAAACACCCTCCTACAAATTATATTTCAGCTTGGGTTGGCAAAGACAGGATACCCCCTTACCATGGAGTGTTTTTTTGCCCTTTACCCAGGTGGTCAGTCTGTTTTTTGGTTGCATCTTAGAAACACACCCTGTAGACAAAATTAATTCCCTTCCCTAATGCAAGGAATAGTGTAGACTCTTGGTGCCCAAAGCATGTACTGCAAAACCCAAGAAGGAGGGATGACTGATAGCCAGCCAGGTCAGGAGGGCCAGGAGAGAGGTAACCGAGATGCAGCAGAGAGTAGGCAGAGGAGAGAAAGAGGGGAAGGGAGGAAGACCAAGAGGAAAAACAGACCACCTAAAGGAAGAGAACGCAGCCATTGGAAAGAAAGACTAAATGAGATTTGGTAGTAAGCCAAACCTAAAGGACAAGATTAAAAGGGCATAGCAATCAGGGGCTAAAGAAAGTGAATGGGAGTGATAAAGAGCTAAAGAAGTGTACAAGGAAAAATAATGTGCCCAAATAATTCCTCAAGGTCTAGGTCAACACAAAGGCAGGCCGGCTAACTGCTCAGAGAGAGCGCATGGTCTCGTACTCACATTCCCCTATCCCTTGTTAATGTGGCTCCTCACTTACAGGCCAAGGGCTCTTCATCTCATTGATGCCTTGCAGCCCTTTGGCAGTCCTCCAAGCTTAGGGACCCCGGAATGATGTGTTTAAATGCTTAAAAAGCAATGCAGATGATTATAACACAACACACACACATACACACCCCCCACCGTGACCTGCTAATGCATGTATAACAACGAGATCTATTGATGGGATGGATGGCTACCATCTCTCCTAAGTAGGGATCAGCAGCAAAGCTGGCTCGAGTTAACAGCAACAGTTGTGTTCTGATATGAAAATATCTGATTTATATCAATGGCGAAATCGCTGGTTCTGCTACTACATGTCAGGTTTGCAGCCTGCATTCGTAATGGATTGAAATGCTAAATTGTAGTTCAATGTTAGTAAACAAAGTTGTGACTTTTTTCCCATTCAAGTTTGTGGATCGCTGGAATTCTATTGATAGATGCCCCAGATGTCTGTGACCCCCAAGTACCCCGAACCCATATGCTTCAACGTCTGCAACTAATACTGTACGTGTGCATTGGAATAGATGGGGGCAAATTGTAACAGAGTCCTCCTAGCTCCTTTTACCTCTCTGGAGTAATTTTCACTTTTCTGGCCCAGGAAACTGGCTTTACCTGCCCTATTCTCAGGGATGTGGTTGCATGGCTATTGGCAAATAAGAACACCTTTAGCAGAAAGTCATAGGTCTGGGGCACAGGCAGGCTATGGGATGCCTTTGTAAGAACTAGAAAACGAGCTTCCTTGGAGCAGCAGCAGCCTCTGGCTCCTGGCTAGATGAACTGGCCTGGATTTCAGTTCCCAATGGCTGCCTTGGCTCTGTGCCCTGTAGCCTTGGGTAGTTTCACCTGAAGTGAGGTTGAATTATCAGACTGCACTGCATTTCAGCTGAAAGTTTTAAGTTCTCCCCTCCGACAAATTTTCTTTTCTTTTTTCCCCCCAAAGCAGAGCTGCCACAATGGCTTTGAAAGGTTCACTTCCTTTCCCTGCCGGTTTCTTGATTATCAGGAAATGGCCCCAGTGCAGGCAGGTAGATGGAGATCCACGGAAAAGGTCCAGATCTGGAGAATTCTTAAGCTGGATAATAAGACCGGGAATGATAGAGAAGGGACTGTGGTCACAGAGTGTTTTCTAAACAGATGGTTCATGTTGTCCTACGTGGTGAGAAGATGACAGGATGTCCCTGATCTTGGAGATCACCCTGTTTCTGCCTGTTCTCTTTGGTGAAGTAGAACATGCTCATGGAAAAAGCTCTCCTAAAAAAACCTTTGACTTTGCAGGGGGCAGCAACATTTCAGAAAACATCCTCTTGATATGCAGGTAGAGTATGTAACTGGGAACCAGGCAACATCATTCTGCTTCTAGCTTTGACCTTAACCAGCCTGGTGTCTTTGGTCTGGTTAAGTTGACTGTCCTCGGCTCTACTTGCCCAATAAATTCGAGGCTTTCTAGAGCCCCTACCAGCTCTGTGGTCTTTCATGTCAAGGGCACATCCGACATGGTTTTATTTATTCTCCCCATGATGGCTCTCCTCTTCATCTGGTTCAAGCTCACTTCTTTGCTTAGGCCTTATGGCCCTGACATGCCACAGAACCAGTAGTGATAGGTAGACACTCCGCAGTCTGAGAGACTGGTGACACTCAGAGCACTTCTAGGAGCCCAGAAGAAGGGGATGGTGGTGGTTGTCAGGAGTAGTGGTAAAAGGAAGTGTAGCTGATGGGAAGTAGAACAGAGTAAGGAAAAGGATAGAATAGTTGATAAGTTTTCTTGCAGCCATAACTGTCAGTCAGGAAAGTTGTAGGAAAGATGAAGGAGGGGTTCCTGAAGTTTTGACTGTGTGCCCATCTTCCTAACCATGTGATGTGTGTCACTTCCTGCTTAAAACTTGAGAATCACTCCTTGTTGCCCGGAGAAAGTTACATCCTTAGTATGGTTTAATAGCTCCTGCCTCACCTGGTTCAGCCTGTCTCATCCTTGGTCACTTTCCTGGGCATGTCCTGTCCCCTTGTGTGTTCCAGCTGAGGGGCTGGCACTGGGGAGTTCCACCAACTGGTCACATTTCCTCCTTCCAACTCTACATTCAGTGATATCATGTTGGTAGCCCGAAATCCCCTCTGGTAGGATTATTGACACCACAGACATTACACTCACAGACACTACAAAGCAGGGCTTTTTATTGCCAGAGAACCTGTTGTTAAAATTTGCCAGCACACACAGCTGCCCCTGCCCCCGGCAGCCTTGTAGTTCCTGCCACAGAATGTTCACCTGCTTGGTTCTCCCTCCTTCCCTCTCTCTTTCTTGTCTTCTGTCTCTCCCTTCCTTCCGGCTTTCCCTCCACCCATCTGTACAGAGGTAGCCAGACTCGGTTCCAATTCCTCTTCCGCCACTTAACGGCAAGCTGAGTGACCCCGAGAAAATGCCTCAAACTTTCATAGGCCTCCATTTTCTCCGTGTGAAAAGCGTTGTGAGGCTTAAATGAGTTCCGATGTATAAGGGGCTCGGAACAGCGTCTGGCACATGGTAGGTACCACTTACTTCTTTGCTTTTATTATTGATCAACACATTGTTGATTGCCTACCATGGTCCAATACTGAATATGCACAGATGAAAACAGGTGTAATCAAATAAACACAAGAAAATATTCAAGAGCCCTGAACAAAGGCCAGTGAGTTCTTCCAGGGATACGAGGAACTGACTTCATGGAGCCAGAGGCCTTTGAATTGAATTCTGAAAGATGGCTCACCTACCCCCTCCGGACTGGCGAGACAGACAGAAGCACCCCGGAAGAGGGAAGTCACGTGAGCACAGGCATGGCCGCGGGAATAGCATGACAGGCTAGCGGGAGCAGCTGAGCGTGAGCCCACAGAGGGAGAGGGAGCCTTTGATCATGTTTTGGTCATGGGTTATCCACAGGGAAGTGAGCTATGGTCTCCGCTTAGCCCAACTCCTCTGTTGCCTGTGTTGAGGATGGATCTGAGCTTTGATTTTCCCAAAAAAGTCAGAAATCCCAATTGTTAGGTGAAAGCTCCTGATGTTTAATGATTGAACTAATTCAATTAAAAACAGGACAAAACAAAACAAAACAAAATGCAGAACACATCCGCAGGCTGTAGCAGAAGAATGGAGTTCTAGTTCCCAAGCTTGTGTGACGATGATAAAATCTGCACTTGGAATCCCTGATTTTGAGTAGGATTCTGCCAGTAAGTGTGTGACCAAAGGCGAGAGTCCCTTCAACTCTCTGAGCCCCAGGTTTCTATGAAATGGCTATCCTATTTCTCATCCCATGTAACTCGCTGTGAGGATCCTTCTGGACTATGGAGAGAAAAGCTCCCGCAAAGAACCAGATGTGCATTAGAATTACTCCTAGACCCTGAATGTGTGGCAGAGCCATACGTTCGCACAGCCCCAAGCGTGGGTTAAGTCACCCAAAGATCTCTGAATGTCCTCACCTGCCTTTTAATTTTGACACTAGATGGGGGAAGAGAAATGTAGGAGTGCTTTTTCCCCTTCGTTCTGTGAAAAACATGAAGGAGCTTGACATTCCATTCTGGAAGTCTGTATGTCAGAGACCCAGCTGAAAGCTATTGATTGCTTCTGCATAGACTCAGGACCCTAGGGAAAGGCACGTTCAACCTCTGTGGTTCGTTCTGGTTGTCTCTTTGAGGCGGCAGAGGATCGTCTGAAAGGAAGTCAGCTGCACAAAATTTTAGTCAGAGTCAAAGCCTGCACTTGGATTTCTGGCATTTCTCCTCTTTGATCCTGTCTGTTCCAGGCTCGCTTTGATCCTATGGGTTTTTAAGGAAATGATCCAGGCTTGAAAGAGTCAAAGCATTTCTAGTCGAGGGGCCGGGCTGGATGGATGTTGGCTTTCCCTTAGCGGAGGGGTGAGTATGCAGCTGGCCGACTTCCTCAGGCCTGGTTAAAAGGGCTCGGGAATTGCAGCTTTATGAAAACCTCAGGCCTAGTATCATACATGGAATCTTGCTGTTACTCTGATTTTGTGTTATTTTTATTTGTTTTGCTGTATTGCCTGATTGAACTCGACCATGAGGAGCTTCAGAGAGGCAGGCAGGCCTTGAAGGAAGGACACCTGATTTTTAGCAGCCTGTCATTTCTGGATTTTTGACCTCACTGCAGGAGATCTTATGGAGTTTGTGTTACCTTCTCTAAACCCTGAACCACCTGGGTCCTCGGGACTGAGGTGTCTGTTGCTGCTGTAGCTCTCACCCTCTGTCTCCCCCTCACCCCTCACCACAGCGACAGCCGAATCGCAGAAGAACCGCAGTGCTACTCTTCTGAGACGGATTTGAAACCGCTAAGTCTACTGAATGGACATTGTGGGTGACGGGTGACAGCACGTTTGAGGTTAAAGAAGTATTGAAGCCCTAGCCCCTGACATGACTGTATTTGGAGATGGAGCATCTGGGAGGTAATTAGGTTTAGGGGAGGTCATGAGGGTGGCCCCCTCATCGTGAGGTTAGTGCCCTGATAGGAAGAGGGACCAGAAAGGCGGCCTCCTCTCTTTCCACCCAAACCCACTGAGGAATGGTCTTGTGAGGATATAGCATACATAATGTATACAGATACATTAAGAACAAGGCCATCTACAGCCCAAGGAGGGATCCTTCGAAAGACATTGGCCATGCTATTCCCTTGGCTGTAGTATTTTGTTACTGCAGCCCGAGATGATTAATACGGGAGGTTACTCTAGGTTAATCCGGGCACCTACCCACCCGTGAAACATTTCTCTGAGTAAAGGCATGCCTGTGTTTAGATCTCTGAATGTGATGTTCTCCACCAGCCAGACACATAGTAGGCCTTCATTAATAGCTTGTCGAATGAATGAACACTGTGAATGGACTGACAGGCATCCATTTTAGAAACAAACATTTGGAAGAAAATTCATTTGAGTATTGGGGATTTTCTGCAGTCATGGTTTGAGATGAAGGAAAAATAAATTCTTTTAGCGTATACTGTGTGTGTGGGGGGTGTGTATGTATATACCAAGCTGTTAACAGCTTGCACTTTTTTACTAGCCCACCCCATGGAGACATAATGATAGTAAAATAAATATAGTCAGCATGCTTTCCTATTTACCCAGCATGCGAGCAAGTGACTATTTCCAAGCATTTCCAATTTCATCAAGGTCTCCTTGAACCATTCTCCATAAAGAAATACTGAGTTGGGCTGCTGACCTACCAAAACCTTAATTACCCAAAATTTAGTAAAATAAAAAAGAAAAGGCATTTAAAGAAAATTTGCAGAACCTCAATATTAGAAAGGACTTCTGAGATCCCTTTGGATTTCAAATCCCCGGTGGGCAAGTTGCCATGGAAGGATGTGATTTTCCTGACAAAATGGTGGCTTCAGGGTTTTTTCTTGTTCCTCTGAGAAATCCCTCAGGTACTGTGAGGTGTTTGCTCTATGGCTTTTGCCACTGGAGAATGGAGAAGCTATTTCCTCAAGATGCTATTCATCTTTATTCATATCTGGGTGCAGATGAGTTCAGAATGTGTGGGTGTGGGATTTGAAGAGTGAAGTGCTTAGGTAACAGTTGGTGTGCCAGTTGTGTAATGAAGAAAATGTATTGACAATATTAAATTGTGGGCTGAAGCTGGCTTTTGGTGTTATAAAAAAAAAAAAGAAGAACAACAACAAAATTTCCAAAAGTGACAGCATTGTTTTTACGCCAGGGGTTTCTAAATGTTGGGACAACAGCGCTGAGAAATACGCGTCTTCAATGTACGTCACTTTCCTCTGCCTCGCCTGGTTTTACCCTGTAAGCCCTACATCGCTTTCTTTTAAATTGGAAGGTGTTGCAGTGGTTCTAAATATACATTCATATTGTACTTAACTGAGGGAAATAGATTCAGTAATAACAGGCAAGGTTTTAATTCACTTTGCATATTGCAGGTGGAAGAGGCAACTGATTTCTAGAAAAAATAATGGTAATTTATTGAGTCACTAAGAAGTTACTGTTCACTTCCCAAGCTCCAAAACCTCTAACGCATCTTAAACTTCTAGGGTTTAAGAACATGAACATGAACATGACTGTGACCAGTGCCAGGTAACATTTGTGGATTCCACCTGTAGCAGATGTTTCTAATAAATACACATGGGTGTTCAGGGTCCTGGATTAGTCATGCAATGCCTAGTTCATGGGGTTTTAACCATTTTTTCTAGCTATGTATCCTTTTGGAAGTCTGGTTAAACCTATGTACTCTTTCTTATTTTTTTAAAAGTAAAATTAACATTTTTAGTTTGTTTAAATTAAATTTTAAAATATTTTCAATGTAAAAATTAAAATATGTAAGATTACAAAGAACCATAACAACAACAAAAATACCCATAAAACACTGATTCTCAGGAATTCCTGAAATTTCTGTCAGACTGAACTTATAATATTATGCATGACCTATATCACTGCCAAATCTGACATTACTATTAAGAAAATAACACACTTCAGTAGTCTGCTTCACCATCAGATGTGTTTGAACTTGCCTGGTCTAGACTTGAGCCCACATACCCGTCATATTTCAAAAGACAGTGCTAACTTATGAAGAATTAAACATTCTCATTTAGACTGTCCAGTTTTGCAAAACTGTAACAAATAAATTAAATGGTTGACTTCTTTCTATTTATCCATGAAGAATAAATAAGTGTAGATAGGGACAGCCATTAAGCAACCTAGATGTCTGGATCACTGAGTGAGTAGATGCTCCTTTCCCTTTTGAGGCTGCATGACTATCAGGTGAGAAGTTGACCAGTAATTGTCTCTCTATATAAAGAGGTGCTTTGGTCAGGAGAAATTAATTATTATGACTTTGAAGTTGTGATATGCATAAATGATATTTCAAGATTTCTCAACAACTGTGTTGCTATATATATGATTTTTATATATTTTTTATTTTTATATCTATATGTGATTTTTAGTGGTGATGTCACGGGTCCTTGTGACAGTCGCATAGTCTGTTGCTTGTCTTTAAAATTGAAGAAAATACCAAATTCTAGTTGTTGATCAGTGGGGGGAAAAAAAGTCAGAAAAGACCTCCCGCGTTGTGGATTCCCTGCACTATAGTCATGACCTCTCAATGGGGGACCGTGGACCCCTGGAGACAGAGGACCTCATCCTCTGTCTCAACGTGTGAGTCAATGCCTGATAACATGGGAAATAACAATGAGAGCAGTTTTCAGACAGATGAAACCCATAGAAGGGGTTTGTAAAGAATGTCGCTACCTGGTAATTTGTTTAACAAGCATGCTAGAATTCAACCTAAAGAGTATGGTTGGCTTACTCATTAGTCTCTCTGGAGAGAGATGCTGTTGCCTTTATTCAGTAGAGCATTGAGTCTTCTTTGAGAGCCGGTGGCATAATGTCCTGAATAGTCTCATCAGAGAGAATTCTTTGACTGTTTAAAGATGGGTCTGGTGTTTTGAAATAAGCCAAAGTCATTTGAAGTAAAGCTGCTAAAGGCAGCGGGTGATCAGGTGTGTAAACAACAGCCTGGACCTTGAAAATTCTGAGGGTTCTTTTCAGCAGGGACTCATTAGCTGTCCTGGAAGCCACCCTACCATCGGGGAGGCAGGAGGGATGAGATCTGGAAAAGCTTGAGTTTCCAAAATGATAGCATCCTTGGAATCTGCCTGCAGTCCCTGGGGTGACTAATTTCTAAAGAAACAGTCATTTCCCTCTATAAAGTAATGTTCCAAGATGGTTTCATAATATTTAGTGACAATATTCAATAGTCACATTCTATACCATCTTGAATGGAATTGTGTTCTCCAATAGAAATATAATGCTATCTACTTACAGAATTTAAAAATTTCCAGTAGCCATATGAAATGTAAAAAGAAAAAGGTAAAATTGAGTTTAATAACTTTTTACTTAACCCAATATATCCAAATTGTCATTTTGACATATGCTCGAGTTAAACTTTATTGATTTTTTTTTCCATAGTGAGTATGAAACTGGTAGGTATTTTATACAGCACATTGCATTTTGGACACTGAATTTTCATCAGAAACATCTGACCTATGTTCAGATTTCACAAAACTGACAATTGAAAAAGCAGGTTCACATATCCATGTTGTTTCAAATATACTTGAATGTTTTCCAATAACTGACATATTGGGATTTAAATATAAATTAATCACAAATAAAATTAAACATTTAGCTCCTCAATCATGGGAGCCACACTTCAGGTGCTCGGTAGCCACGGCGACTAGTGGTTGCTGTACTGAGTGGTGTGGGTCTAGATTATGTAGGGAGACAATGGGAGCAGGATCTGTAAGCATCGTGTGGACACTGCAATTCTGGAAAACTTGGGAGATGCTCATCCTTCCAGTTTTTTGGTCCTTTCTATGAAACAGTTCTTTTGGTCTTTTTGTTAATCCAGTATTTTCCCAAAAGGTCCCCATCTTCTCCGTAAAATCCATTTATACGACCTCCAAAGGGTCTTTCCTTATGAGTATTTACCATTACATCCTGGAGCACCATATGGTCTGTGCATCATAGATGGAGGTTCGGGAAGGAATGGCAATGATTGAATGAATATATGAAGTTCATACCCCTGCTCCAGGTTCTTATGACTAAGCACTTTAACCACAGGAGGAAAGGTTCCTGACTCTAACCCTACAGGATGCACCTCTAATTCTGATTCTTATTCTGATTCTGAAGACTTGGGGTGAGACTCAGGAAACCAGATTTTATCAAGACTTCCTTACTCTCCCTACCTCCCCCTCCCAGGTGATTCAGCCCAGACTAATCTAGTAACCACTGCCCTGAGCGCCCCTCTCCCCAGTCTATTATTTTTGCTAGTGGTTCATAAAGTGTGTTCCAAGGACCCCCATCATCAGAATTCACCCTGTGTTTTGTTCAACTGAAGCGTTCTAGGCCTGCTGCAAACCAGCAAAGTCAGAATTGCTGCATCTGTAGAACTAACAATTTGCATTTTTAACAAGCTCCTTAAGTTATCTCTGTGCCTAGTGACTTTAAAAATCACTGCTTCATGCAGACCCCTCCCCAGCTTGGACATATGATATTCTTTGATCCCACAGTTTCTCATATATTCTCTTTCCCCTTGTCTGATGTTTTAAAATCTGCTGTCACATTTATTCCACCTCCCCTGTGTTCAGGTCATTTAACAAATACGTATTTGTTCCAGGGACCAGGGATACAAAGATATAGATTGTGAGATTCTGTCTTTGACCCCTGAGGACTTGTGGATGTAAGAGGGAGAGAGAGATCTATGGAGAACTGATCTCATAAAGAAAGCATTACAGGCAGAGTGCAACATGTATGTGTTTGGAGCAATGAGGTCAGAGAGAAAAGAGTCCTATTTTCTTGGGCTGTGAGTTGGTGAGAATGGCTTCAAAGGGGCTTTAGAGACCCTGGATGGATTGAGGGAAAGATCAAACTGATAATTGCACCTGACAGAGAGGAGGGGCAGAAGACCTAGAGATCTAATATGAATTAGGATATGAACAGGGAAGCAGAGCTATCATGAATGAGGGATTTACTGTATGGAGCATCCCAAACAGTTTTTGTTTATGTGGATTATATTATCCTTATTTACCATATTAGAAATTAAAACTGAAAATTAATAAAATGATTACCATTTCATTAAAGTAATAATAAACCCATTACCTATTAACATAAAAGCGCATATTTATGAAAATTAATTTATTTTCCCGAATGAAAATTCAATGAGAATAGTGACATCCTTATACATTTCTATACATCTCTAACATCTTGCTTAATAGAAGACAGTCTGATTGTCATATCTGCTCCTGGTTTCACTCTGTTGTGATATCCCATGTCAGAAAACCTTTGGAAAACTCCCCAGTATACTCATGATAGAATAAGCATAGAAAAGGCAAGTTATATCTTTGATATTACATCTGTAGTGTTATGGAAATAGTCTACATAGTATTTATAGTCAAATCATGTCTACAGTATCATGGAAAAAGTCATGTCTTCATGTAAGGTCTCAGGGACCCCGGGAGTCCCTGGACCACACTGTGAGAGCCATTGGTGTAGAAGGCAGCTTGGTGGGCAGGCAGTGGGCAGGGATACCAGGGGGGAGACCTTCTAACAGCGTAGGGGAGGAAGATGAGGGCGTGCACCAAGGCATATCAGTAGGGAAGGAGAAGAGCGAATGGAGGAGACAGACTCTGGGGAGAGAGATGCCACAGAACCTAGTAACCAATCGGATGTTGGGATGAAAGAGAGGGGAGAGCCCCTGAGAGCATCCTGGGCCAATGGGTATGGTTATCTACCAGCTGCCAGTACAGGTGTGGGCTTTTCCCCCACCTATTGCTGAGCCACCCAGGCCTTCTGCTCCACAAGCCTTGACCTGAGGTAGAAAGGAGGTGGAAGGTCTAGCCCTAGAATATTTTTCTGGAGGTCTAATGCTGAGTTTCATAGTATGATTATACATTGGATGAAATTAGGATGGGTAGAACTACTAGAAGCATTTCAGTGTGGGCTGGCCTAGGCTACATGTTTCACATATGAAAGGCCACGGGGAAAGATGATTATTTTGTGAGTAGCCAAGATGACAGGGGTGAGGTTCAGAGAATGGCTTTTTCATGGGGGCTGGGAACATTTGTGGTTAGAAGAACTCTTAGGAGGGATTCAGGAAGCAAGAATGTGTGTGTGTGTGTGTGTGTGTGTGTGTGTGTGTGTGTGTGTGTATGTGGTTATATATGTGTGTACATATATATGTGTGTATAAATATGGTTTTATATGTGTAATGGTGTATGTATGTATGGTTTTTATATATTTAACAACAACAACAACAAAACTATATTGGATCAGGCCTCAACATGAGGTATGGAATGAACTGGTCCTGGGGATCTGAAGTTGTAGATGAAGTTCCTTACTTGGCCATCAATGGCAATGTGACCTTGGACAACCCACCCAGGATCTCTGGGCCTCAGTCTCCTTCTGGGAGGCACAGAGGGGGTATGAAACATCAGGAATTCTGTGATCCACTATGCATATTTCATGGGCCAGAAAGAGTGATCTTCTGGAGGACACAGTGATTCCTTCCTTAGTGTCTAAATTTGCCTGAGTAGCATTTTCCTGAGCCTGTTTTCGATCTTGCCTATTGAGGGCCTGGGAAATGAATAGAGAAGCAATCAATCTGGTTCAGGGGACTGGAGATAGCAGCTGTGCCTCTCAGGAACTGCAGGACTTGTCATTTATTTGGATGTTGTTCCTGGCGTGGCCCGACAGCCTTGGCATCTTCTTGTTTCCTTAGTTCTTGAGAAGGCCTTTTATGCCAACTCTGTCTACACACACATGCACAACACACACAGCAATATGACTACACTCTACTCAGTATTTCCCCAAGAAGCCCACTGTGGGACAGGAAGTCATTTTAGATGTGCATAAGTTTGCTTTGGGTGTTTTTGTGTACTTTGATAGGTATTAGAAAAATAGAGCACACATAGCAAAACCATTTTTATGGATATTATTCTTTAGGATGATATTTTAAATAAGTAGACTGAATTAAAGCAAAAGATAGCACACATACTAACACACATCAAACCTGGGCATAACAAAATTCTTGAAGGTGGTATGTGTGAGAATGATATGTGGGAAGTACTAACTTGATTGCATTTATGAGGCTTTTAACAGATGGAGAAGGCTCTTCTATCAGGTGAGATCTGGTACCTATGTCAGAAGTGTTCTTAATCTTCATTGGATTGGTGTTTCAGCCTAAATATTCCTTTTGGGAACCATAATTGTTTCACATCTACTTTATATTGGTCACATTAGGTTCTTCCAACAAGAGACTTTAACCTGGATATAATTAGAGGAAACAATCAGTTGATTTAAAATGAAAGGAAATTCTGGAAAACAGCTGGCCCAGGACTCTACACAAATGTCAGTGTTGTCAAGGGCCCGAAATAAACAAGCAAACATGGCTGGGGAACCATTCCAGACTAAAGGAGACTCCAGCAAGAGGACAACTAAATATAATGGGTGACACATGATTGAACCTTGGATCAAAACTAAGTTATAAGGGACATTTTGGGACATTTAAGGGATTTGAAAACCAACTGCTTATTAGAAAACCGTATAGTTATAAATTTTACATTTCCTGAGTGTGATAATTGCAATAGAGACGACTATTCTTGGTCTAAGGAGATTTATGCTGAAGTATTTAGGGATGAAATACACCAATGTCTGCAAAGAACTCTCAAATAATCCAAGCCAAATATACACAGATACTCACTTGTGCACCTAATGCCCGTGTGTATGTAGACACAGATGTATACACACACCACACACGTGTATGTGTGTACACATAGACACGTGTGCACACATCCACACAAGCAGACTCACATATGTACAAGAAGAAAGAAAATAAATGTGACAGAATACTTATGTTTTAAAAAGATTTATTTATTTATTTGGGATAGAGAGAGAGAGAGAGCAGGAAAGGGACAGAGGGAGAGGGAGAATCTGAAGCAGACTCCCTGCTGTGTGTGCAGTCCAATGCAGGGCTTAATCTCATGACCCTGAGCAGAAATCAAGAGTCCGTTGCTTAACCAACTGAGATCCCACGCACTCCGAGACAGAGTATTTAACAGCTGGCCAGTCTACAGTGTTCATTGTGCAATTCTTGCACCCATTCTAAAGGCTTCGACCTTTAGATTTTTAAAGATAAAAAGTTGCAGAAAGATCCTAGACTTTTGGAGGTAGAGAAGTCTCAGAGATAATGGACGATTTTCATTGTGCAGCTCAAGAAGTAGGTGTTGAAGAGTTTGATGACATTTTCCTTGAGCTTATTTTGGTGTGGAGAACCAAAACTGCCCTGCAGTTGTCCCACAACAAAGGTTCCCTCCCCCAAGGAATTGTTAGACATGCAGCCAATCTCTCATCAGCAGATGGTTCACGGTGACTGCCTGGATTCTTGCTTGCATAGGCTTCATGGTTACAGCTGATAAAACAACATGCTTGCCCACACAACAGCCTCTGCTTTTGTATAATGAGATTTGTGTGAAGTCCACAGTCTTTCAGTTCGTATTATTGAGTGCTTACTACACTCTAGGCATTATTCTTAGAGGCTGGGGGAGGGTGGTTAAAATTCTACTTCTCATGTAGAGATCATGTCCCATCTCGTAGGATGGGAGGAAGGGAAGTAGCCCATTAAGTAATGAAAATTAACTGGGCGATTTCAAAACTTGTTTCATCTTATAAAGAAAAAGAAAATTATGAGGGTAACATGACAGGGAGTGATGAAGCAGGGGTGGGGGTGGGGGAAATAGGATGGTCCTGGAAGACTTCTCTGAAGGGATGGCCTATCATTAAGATCATGAGGGAGAGTACTTTACTTTAATGTCTGTGCTATTTATTCCTAATTATCCCAGCCTTTTAGTTGGCTGTCAAGGTCAAGGGTCTTTTGAAACCCTAGTGCCCCCCCCCGCCCCCCCACAGGGTCTGTGTTTCCGCGTTGGTCCATGTCAAGTGACCAGAATGGAGCCAACACATGGATGTGCCCTTCCTCTCCCGTGTGTCCTCATTCTCTGGCCGGTGAGTGCAGATGTTCTCTGTGCACTTTTCATCTGTATGGTGGGCTTTTTAAAAGGTAAATCCAAAAGCCACAGGGAGCCCATAGTTGGCTCATACTGACACATGGTGATGAAAGTGAATTATTGTCCCCAAATAATCCTGCAGAGGAAGCCTTCCAGCCAACAATTTTCAATAATGCCACATTGGCACCCCTCTGAATTACTATCTTCTTTTGCTAATTCAATATGACAGGTTTCTAAAGCAATTTGAGCTCAGGTAAAAGCAGTGTCAGAGAGAGTATTCAAACTTGCTTAAAGGAAGGTGGTAGAAACAACTTATATCAGATCCTCCTCGCAACACTAATCAAAATCCATTTGGATTCATTTCCTAGAGGCATTAAATATGCCTTATTTTTTTTTCTTTTCCAGTCACCTTTTTAGTTTCATCTGATAACTATACTCTATCTTCAGTGCTTGAATTTGCCTCAGAGTGTAGAGACAGTCAGCTGATTCTTTTTTTTTTTTAAGATTTTATTCATTTATCTGACAGACAGATCACATGTAGGCAGAGAGGCAGGCAGAGAGTCAGTGGAGGGGGGAAGCAGGCTCCCCGCAGAGCAGAAAACCCGCTGCAGACCCGATGATCCCAGGACCCTGAGATCATGACCCGAGCTGAAGGCACAGGCTTAACCCACTGAGCCACCCAGGCGCCCCACAGTCAGCTGATTCTTTAGACCAGAGGCTGCCAAAGATAGGAAGTGAAGACAGTATTCTTTTGCATTTAGAGAAATTGCAACTTTTAAAATTCGGGCCAAAATTATGCCCCTCCTAGGAAATCACTCAGAACATAGGCCAGCAGGTAAAAAGGATGCTGTGTGGGATTCAGCATATTATTTTTTTCCTCCCCTTTCTTGTTTCCACCTGGGTGAACGAAAGCTGGCCTTCCAGATGGCTGGGTGTGGGCCAGGCAGCATGGCGTGGTATAAGACCTACAGGATTTGGCCTCAGGGAACCTGGTGTGAGTCCCAGCCCCCAACACTTACCACTGTGAACTGGGCTCAAAGCCTAGCCTGTAGTAAACGCTCAATAAATCAGAGCCCCGTTTCTTCCTCTTCCTCCATCTTGTTTCTTTA
Organism: Mellivora capensis; assembly: GCA_004024625.1. Taxonomy (NCBI): domain Eukaryota; kingdom Metazoa; phylum Chordata; class Mammalia; order Carnivora; family Mustelidae; genus Mellivora; species Mellivora capensis. The sequence continues at coordinate 100,683 of PISX010004080.1, read as the reverse complement.
TGCATGGTCACATACTTCCAAGGAGGGAGACCCTTCCCACCTCCCCTCCCCAAACAACCTCTCTTACCATTCTCTCCAAAGCTCGCATCCATCCTGCTGGCCTTCCTGCTGTTTGCAGGACATGCCAAGCAGGTCCCTGCTTCAAAGTTGCTGCACTTCCTTCCGTTTGACATGACCCTCCCTCAGATCACCCCAGCGCTTGCTACTTGCTTCTTTTAGTTCTCAGCTTGAGCATCACCCCCAAGAACAGCCTCCTTGTCTCTAACACATGGCCCTCATGGATTATCTTCATGGCTTCTCTCACTATCTTACGTTATCTAGGTGATTTATTTGTGTTTGATGTTGATTTATCTGCCTCTCACGCTCAGCCCTGAGCTCCAGGGGAGCAAAGGCCTTGACTATCAGGGGCCCACCAGCACCTGGTACGCACTGGTGGCTCAATACGTGTTTATTTCATGAAACTCACTGGAGACTCCCTGAGGGGTGGAATGGCCTCACAGGGTTATTCTGCAGATCGGATGGTACAGGTTTCTGAGAGTCCTTTAGAAATTTAACCCCATGCAAATAACATTATTAATATTAAGCCTTCTCCACCTCATCCATGAAGTACCCCTTCCATTGCCCCAGCCTGAAGTATCCTTTTCATATCCTTAATAGCCTTCTCTGTTAAGATCTCGTGTTTGTGACATTGGCAAGAGTTCCGCATAAAACCTAGAGGAATTCAAAGCAAGAGAAAAAAAAAAATCCTCCAGCTTGGAAATTGGTACTCAGTGAGCAGTTTACAGGTGTAAGCTTCGATCCTCTAGAGTCCACTGAGTGTGCAGCATTCAAACAATGGCCATCGTCAGAGGGAGTCTGTATCAGGAATTCCAGTTACACACAGTTTCCTGGGCCAAGTTCAGCTTCAAGAAAATGGCAGGTTCTGAGAAGTCAGGATGATGCAGAGGCTTCAGCTTGGAGGCAAACACAGTGGGGTCCCAGAACCTCTTTGTTCCTTGCATTCTTTCACAATGTCAGTGCAGTGATGAAGGAGGACAGTGTTGATAATGAGCTGCTGAGTACATCTTGCCAGTGTATTGATGGTATAAGGAGTTTTTTGTTGTTCATCTACCTACCTTTATGGAAAATTTTCAACCTTTACTATTTATAACCTTTACAGGCTTCAATCAAGATGTAGTATATTGGCTTTGAAAGAGCTTGATTTAAATTGTGGAGGGAAAGGAAGGGGTTTCAGAAATCTCCATTCATTATTCATGATGTTTAGAAAGATGGGTTTTTGTAAGTGGGAAAACCATCCTGATGGGGACTGAATCAGGCAGGGAACGATGTTGATTTCACGGTAAAAACCCCTCTCTCTCTGCCACTTGTAGACACTGTTTACAGGGCTGCTTGCCTTTTCCCCTCCTGACTCTCTCTGCATTTCCCCAGGAAATTAAAAGGGCTTCTTTAAGTTTCAGTGGAAATTGAAATCTCTAGTTTAAGAAACTGAAACCAGATCGTGAAAAATGTAGAGAAAAATGACTTCACCTGTGGCTCTCAAAATGGGTGTCCTACTCCCTGTTTCTCAAAGTGCAAGGATTTCGATAAACTGACTCAGAAAAGGAGATTGAATATCCAGTCTGTTTCCTCCTCTCCCTTCCCCAGAAGGTCAGAATCCTGCCCTTACCTCCTAGGATATGAGCATTATTTCTCCCAAGAGAAACCCTCACACAAATGCTCATGTCTACTGAAAAAAAAATTTTTTTTTTGGTAGCATAAGGACTTTGATGCTTGATGCATTATATTTAATTATATTATTTTGAATTTCAGTGACGTGAAGAATGAACATGAAATTTGTAATATGGACCATGCCTTAAATTCAGAAAATTACTTATAATAAAGACCAATATACCAACTGTCTAGACTCTCTTAAATTTGCATCTCTCCCTTAAGACAGCTCACAAATGAGAGTGAGACATTTTTCTCTTTTGAAGAGCTGGAGATTTCTTGTAGGGAGCTTTATTTAAAGAGGAGAGGTGAATTAAGTAGCGCAGGAGAAATCGCAAATTAAATGCAGCCCTGAAATAGAGCTCATTTGGAGGATTAATTTGGTTCTGTGTGTGTGTGTGTGTGTGTGTGTGTGTGTTTATAATTAAAGCCACTTATGTTTTCAAGAAAAGACTTAGAAATAGAAGATAGATCTTACATTTCTGAAGGGTTTCATATTGTATCAGCTGACTTAAGGCTGGGCTGTCCCAAGTGGGGCCAACCACCAGACAGAATTTTATTGGAGTTTCATGCAAGCAATTCTTCAATTCTTTTGCTTATTTGCTTGTGTTTGAGGGTGGAAAGCTTCTGCTGATTTTTGTGGAGAAACTAACGTTTGAGCTCTAGTGTTCAAAAAGAACTCTTTGCCACTCTGACTTTTCTATATTGTTCCTGTGAGAATGTAGCTCAGAATCTTTAGCTCTGATTACCATGTCAGCAAATAAAAGGGAATTTGACTGATGCCAATTGTGTGACTATTTTCCCCAGACCCATATCTTCACGTTCCCCAAATTAAAATTTAATACAAACTCTGAGTTTTTTGATGTTTGACTCTTTGTCTAATGTCATATATTCCATTATATTTGAAGGAGAATTTCCTCAAATTCTTTTATCACTTCATGCCTGTATCCAAATTTGCTCCTTCTTTACCCTTTTCCTTTACCTCAGTCCTTCATATTACTTCATATCACCGCCAGATTCATTTTCCTAAAATACCACTTTGATGTGGTTCCCGCCTTGCTTAAAACATGTGGTGACCCTTGGCTGTCACTAAAGTCAAACTCCTTAACCTGGCTTTCAAGGTCATCCTTGGCCCCATTCTATTTCCCCTAAAAAATTCCGTGGTGCATCTCAATGCTCATGTTGTATATCATCGAAACTGTTGCTTATAAATATTCAGTCAGTATCTGTTGCCTGCTCTCAAGAGGGAGGTAATGCTCTTTCTGATAAACACAAAGACTGAGTGGCTCCATTTATATAGGCATCAAGCAGGCTTTCCTGCTGAGCCTCGGTAACTCTGTCATTTCACTTTACTTGCAAGATATGGACTGTTGTATTCCAGAGCTTGTAAGGTGTCCATGAAAGAGTGTGTGAAACATATTTAGAAGGCAGGGTCACACTTGGATCTGGAAATGAGGAGAGAGGGGTCACTCAGCTCACCCCGTCCATGGCATGTCCAGGGTGGGACAGGGAGAGTAACATTCCCTGGGGACAGGCATTAAGCAGGTGCACAGAGGATTTAAAACCATCATAAAAGCCACTGAGTGGTTCTGCTTATTATTATCACCAAACACTAGCACGTCTAAACAACGTCAGTGATAAAATACTCTTTCCTCCCAAAAATATGTATTGCTATGGTTACTGTTAAATGTTAATAATATATGTAAACTTCAAATTAGCACATTATTATTATTATCTAATAAATGCTGAATTATACATGGATGTTCATTTGGAGAAGTCGCAATATGCTGACTAGCACACATAGACTCAGGGGTCCACTTAATAAAAAGGACTTAACAGATCTGGGATCCTTCCCTTGCTTCAGGCAGACTTCTGTCCCCAGCCCCTGTGGTATTATGTATTCCACACTTAAATCAAAGATTCAGAATTAGCAGTGGAGAACAATGATCATAAGAATGAATAGATCTCGAGTTACCATAATTCTTTAATCCTCTGTGAGCACTTGTGGTTTTTGTTTGTTGGTTTTTTTGTAACATTTGGATACTTCAGAGTACATGGTTTTGTTTGGTCTGTGCCTATTTTAATACGTATTTACGTGACACAAATATATTTGTCCCATTTCATAATTATCATTGAAAATCATTTTTCATGTAGAGAAGGGGTATGATAAGAATGATGTAGTCCCAGAGTCATATATATTGAGAATTCTTATGTGTCACATGTGTATGTTTAACTGAAGAACAATTTCCTAGGAAGTTCCCAGAGAAGGTTCTACTCAATGTCACCTTATTAGATAAGTTTCCTCTGAGCAAACATCTGCAATGAGCAGTCACTCCCCTGCCCCCACTCTCTATCAGCTTACCCCGGATTGTTTTTCTCCATAGCACTCAGCACCCCCGACATATTATATGTGAGCATATTATATTTATGTGTGTGTGTGTGTGTGTGTGTGTTTACTCTCTTGTTTAGTATTTGTCTTCTCTGCTACTCTCAATTTCCATGGGGCCAGGAAATTTGCTTTATCAGTGTTGTATCCTAGACACCATGAAGATAGGCTGACATATAGTCAATGCTCAGTAAATATTTGTTAAGTGAATGAATGAACGACGTGTCATCATACGCCCCACAGAGACCTTTCGTTTATTTTCTTCTCTCTGGAGCTCATCTGAGTGGGGAGAATGAGCAGACCTTCAGACGGGTTACAGAAGTGCCTTTTTGCCCAGACTTGCTGTCAATGGAAAATTGCCCCCAAATTTTCTACCCATTGATTCGGCCTAGAGGCCTAACTCAGAAGGGGGTGTGTAATAAAAATTAACATTTGTTGAAAATTTACTATGGTTAGGACCTTCAATATATATTAGCTCAATGAATTCTTAAAAAAAAAAGAAAAAGGCAGTTTAAAAGATGAGACAATGATAACACCAGTGTGATTATCTGGACCTGCCTTGTCCCTGGAACCAGGGAGGAAGGACAGCTGGGCCCGGTGAGGCAGAGCCCAACCCTTCATGGGGTCCTCTCCATTTCTCACAGACGCCACGGCTTTGGCATCTGCTCCTTCCAGGACATGCTGCAGGGAAGTGTTAGATGTCACCGCACAGCTGTGAAGCGGGGCGGAAGACAGAAGCAGAAGGAGTCGCACAGAAGAGCTGGGGAACTAAACGCTGGGCTGCAGAGAACAGCGTCAGCACAAATCCCTCGAGAATGAAAGAGATGGTCCTTGGGGGAAAGAAGGTGTAGAAACACGTTAGTTCACGGAATCAAGCGTGCACAAGGAGGATGGGCGAGTTTCCTACGTCCACATACTAAGAATGCCTCCACAAAGATACTCATTATTTTCTGTCTCATTCTTTGAATTACCCACCCCTTGACCCCACATTTCCATGTTTTTTTTTTCAAACAACTCATAGAAGTTTTAGAGACTTGAAGTCGACTTTTTAAAAAGTGCATACTTTTTTATTTGAAACTTCAAATTTCTACTATAAAATACTGCCGTGACAAAGTTATCACAACACTAGGGAAGTAAACAAAGCATCTCCTGAAATTTCACCATGCCAAACAGTACTTTCAGGTTTTTTTCTGGGTTCTTCCCTTCCCAGTTTTTGTCCCTCTTTATGCACAATTTTATTTTGGCATAAGCCTGTACCTGGAATGTACTGGAGTCTGCTTCTGGAGAGGGTTACCGTTTCCACTGCCACTAGAGCAGGACATGGCCAGGGTCAAGGAGGAGGTGAAGTGAAGGGATGACAACATTCCCATAGATTCACACATAGAGAGAGATCACCTCAAAACCAGTGGCTGAGCTTGTGAGATTAAAAAAAAAAAAAAAAATGAATGAGATGTCAGGGAATAGACTAAGGAAGAGAGAACAAAAATCCTTAACAGAATGGATTAAAAAAAATAAACAAATACAGGTGGGAAAGGGAAAAATGAGCTAGGAAGAAGATATTAATGAGAATTAATGAAAGGAAAATGACTTGCATCTCCCTGACACTCAGTTCAGCTAAATTCTGTTAGCCACAGCCTATATCCGGGCAGTTGCTCCATGAAATCTAGAATTCCTGTCATTTTTCTTCAGACAGAGTAACAAAGACGGTGGAAAGACTGATTTGAAATATTCTTAAAGATGGGCTTGGATATACATGTGAGTTCAGATGTTGCAGAAATTGCCCTGTCATTAATAATGTTTTAGGAGAAACTGACATGCCATTTCTCACTGGTTTAAGCCTCTGGGAGGATGAGAGAGATGGAGTATAAAACAAAACATGTAAACTGTCAGGAAGAAGAACTCACAGAGAAGAAAGCTGACAGTGTCTTTTAAACAACAGAAGGATAACCCGAGGTCTAGCAGAGATTTTGAGAACTGTTGATCGTGCTGGGTGTTTTAGACCATTAAATCATCTATTTGATTACTTCTCTAAGCCAGGTGTTAGATTTTACTACGAATTATAATATAACCCACTCTGAGCTGTTTGTTTTCGAGAACAGACTATAGCCAGGTGCGTGTCATGAAATAGTTATGCGAGGCCATACTGAAAGCCACCATATTGAAAACAACAATTCGTCTCCTGGGTGGCATTTAGTTCATTAAAAGGCAAATTATATCATGTGGATATTGGAGAAAAAGTTTGTAGTGTCCATACTTGGTGGCACCAGATGGCTATTTTTCCATGTCTAATTAAGAACCTAAAATAGCCTGCATGATACATTTCCTAGATGCAGAAGCAGTCCACAGCCTGGCTGAATTGTGATGCCTTCCTACTCCTGGTGGTCTGTTTCCAATAATCTGCACAATAGTGTCATAGGATCAGACCGAAAATCCGTCAGAAATGTAGAGGTGCTGGAATGAGACCCGTGTAGGCTTTTAGCCCAGGCCGGGTACGTTCAGAATGTTGAAACAGAGGCTTCCGTCCCTCTCCGTACAAAGATGGGCAAACATAAGAAGCTCCCGGTCCAATAGCAGAGGCCTGGAGAAGACTGTAAGTATGTATACCAATGGTTCTCAAACTTCACTATATGCCAGAAACTTCTGGAGAGGTTCTAAAATCCTCCAAGTTCCACCTACACTCTGCACACGTTAAATCAGAATTGCTAAGACTAGGGCTAAGCCATCAGCAGTTTCTCTGCCAGGTGGTTCTGATACACAGCTATACAATAAGATTAGTGTAATAAGTGCTGCCGAGAAATGTGGATATCCTCTGGAGGTACTTGAGAGGAAAATGAAATAGCAAAGACTTCCCCGGCAGGGAGAAAAGACGATGTTCCAGAGAGCAGGAACAGGGTAGACAAATACAGAGATGAGAAAGCCTGTAGTGGGAAAGTGCAAAGATTTTTGTTGTTGTTGTTCTGTTTGGTGTTTTGGCTGTGGCCTGGAGGCGTTAATGGAATAAATAGCAGGAGATAATATCACCAAGAGTCATGATATGCTGTAAAGGTGCTTGGCTACCAGGTCGATGAAATCTTAGATGTAGTTTCCTAGGAAAAGGTAACCACTGTAGACAAATGGTTGTTTGTTTTCATTCATTTTTTGGATGCTTTATTTTATAGTCTCCCCCAGACACCATTTTCCCCCGCTGAGAACCACAAGCATTTTAAAGATATCATCTAAATGTTTCTTACAATAATATCCCTTTGATGTTCGGGTCACATAAAAGAACCCCATTTTATGGGTGACAGAATTGAGGTGATTATCCAGGTCATATGTTTCTTAAACCGTTGAGAAGTGGCATTTGGTTCACAAGCCCTCCTCTGGCTGGCAGAACTAATTTTTTTTTGAAAAATGGGACCATTTTGTTGTATTTTAACCTCCCCTCGACTATGGTAAACGAGAGAAGAAAACTCTTTCTTTTCTTTTCCAGAGTCCTGTTGGGTGCCTTGTCCTCTAGGTATTTGCCTGTGATTCCAGTTTCTTCCTGATGAGAGTGGGGTCCCCGGACGGGGGCTAAGACTCCAGCAGGAGAGTGAGGACACAGGGGTAGTATACTTGAAGTTGTCATTTGCAACTTGGCTGAGCGAGTGGTACGTGCGTGCACTGCCTTGCTGTCCAGGGAACCATTTTAGAGAGAAAAGAAAACAACCATCACCACCAAACCTATTATTTTTGACCGCTTAAAAAAATTTGCTCCAGGGCACCTGGGTGGCTCAGTGGGTTAAAGCCTCTGTCTTTGGCTCGGGTCATGATCCCGGCGTCCTGGGATCAAGCCCCGCATCAGGCTCTCTGCTCCGTGGGGAGCCTGCTTCCTCCTCTCTCTTTGCCTGCCTCTCTGCCTGCTTGTGATCTCTGTCTGTCAAATAAATAAATAAAATCTTTAAAAAAAATTTGTTCCACATTCAATAAAGCTGAGAAAAAAGCACATTTTCCTTGGACAAAGCAGCTGCCATTTCTTTTTTTTTTTTAAACATTTTATTTATTCAACAAAGAGAGACATAACAAGAAAGGGAACACAAGCAGGGGAACTGGGAGAGGGAGAAGCAGACTCCCCCACAGATCCGGGAGCCTGATGCAGGACTCCATCCCAGGATCCCAGGATCACGACCCGAGCCAAAGGCAGGTGCTTAACGACTGAGCCAACTAGGTGCCCTGCAGCTGCCATTTCTTGCAGGATGCCCGCCCTGCCCTTGAAGAGGGGCTACGGCCACTGTGGCTCACGGAGGCCGTGTGATTGCATGTGAGCCTGGGCAGATGTGAGCCCCGGGCAGGTGCGGCTTGCCTTCCAGCCACTGTGGTTCTGCTGAAAAAGAAATGAGAGCTTACACTTCAGGACTCACTTATCTCCAAAAGGCTGCTTCCTAAAACTGCCAATTGTGCATGTTAAACAGAAAGCAGAGGCTCCCAGCAGCCTCTCCAACTCCTCTTTGCAGATGTTTTCTTCTACTGTTTTTTTAATGAACATAGCACTGGTGGGCACCGAGTGCCCACAGGAAAGCAGAAACCACGCCCCTCCATCACATTGGGAGGCTCATGTTGCCATTCATTTCCTACCTTTAGTCAGTCATTAGCTTATATCTTCATGATTTTTGAGTATAATTTCCTAATATATTTCATTAAATGGACTTATTTTTTTCAAAGGTTTTATTTATTTGAAAGAGAGAGTGTGAAAGAGAGAAAGAGCACAGAAGCATGGAGGAGGGGCAGAGGGAGAAGAAGGCCCCCCGCTGAGCAGAGAGCCCCATGAGGGTCTTGATCCCAGGACCTGGGATCATGACCTGAATCAAAGGTAGACACTTAACCAACTGAGCCACCCAGGTGCCCTAAATGGACTTATTTTTTACTTAAATATATCTATAAAGAATATATGTCCATATGTATTTCTATCAATAGTTACACAACTCCCTAATGGAAAACTAGTAGTACTTCTCATAAATAGAATTTAACCTTAGGATCCAATACTATAGAAATAAAACAAAGTCATGTCTTGTTAGTTACTTTCACCTGCTGATGATTCTGACTTTGAGGCCTGGACTTTCGGTGAAAAGGGAAGATTTGCTAGAGGTGTTAAAGACAGAACGGCACCAGGCCCGGCAGTGGCCATGAGTCTGGAGAAGAGGGGTTGGAATCGAGACCACTCAGAAGCAGAGGCATCCAGTCTTTGGCCAGTGGCCCTTGTTGGCTCTACTCCGGGGCAGCGGGCATTTTGTCAGTGTTGCCCCAAAGAATTCATTCACGGCCTGCCATGTGTTAGTTTGAATGCACAAATTCCTACAAGGGATGTGACTAAGAAACATGGTAAAAATCACAACAACAAATCTTTGAGGATTCTTTCAGATCTAATCATTCCATTTTATTCTGCGGGGAGGAAAGGCAACTCCCAATGGTTTGACAATCCCAAGAAGAATGTACTTGCTGTCAGTGTGAATGAACTTAACCGGTAATGTATAGTATAACTAGATACATTTGGATTTAGTGATTGTCATTTTTTTATAGATTTATTTATTTATTTTAGAGAGAGCGAGTGCGCACATGAGTGGGGGGGAGGGGAAGAAGGAGAGAGAGAGAGAGGGAGAGAGACAATCCTCAAGCAGACTCCCTGCTGATCACAGAGCCCTAGGAGGGGCTCTGTCCCACAACCCTGAGATATGACCTGAACCGAAACCAAGAGCCAGCCCCTTAACCGACTGAGCCACTCAGGCACCCCACGATTGTCATTTTTAAAATGCAGTACCAAATAAGAGAATAATGAGAATTTGGAATGCAATGGAACTTGAAAATCACATACTGCATGGCTGTAGTTTTATACGGGCACATTTTATTTTTGCGAAGGGTTGATCAGGATTGAAGTAATGGTAGCACTGTGGTATCCATGTACGTGTCTGTGTGTGTGTTTTATATTCACTAAACATTACAGTAAATGGAAACTTTCCAAAGTAGTTTCAAAATTACTAGGCAAAGAAAGTAATGAGAGAAATAAGCCTGTAGTCATAGAGCAAACATTATGTATGACCCTATCTTTAAAGCCAGTGACCAATGGAGAAGGAATTGTAATTCTTGCTAACCCTCTGGAGTTCTCTTAAAGCCTTTGAGAGGTATAATAATGTCCTTATCTTGAGCTACCTGCTGCTTTGTTTATGAAGACTATTAGTAGAATCCAATCTAGAGCCTGCTACAATTGCATGACTAAGGCATTCTGCTGATAAATAGATTTACTTGACAGGTTGACCTAGGATTATGAGTAAAACCCAGTAGTAGTTCTGGAGACAAATATACTTGGGTTCATTTCACTAACTCATCTGCCCTGTTTGCATCAACAGCAGCTACCTGTATCTTTTAATGGTTTTAACTGTCCTTTGTAGCTGTGTCCACTTGAGAACACCACATGAAGCAGGGCCCGTATCTCTGCTTTTTTATTACTAATCACCCATGTTTCAGCTGCAATTCTAGTTGTGTTGTGGGGACAGAGAAGCCCAACAGTGCACGCGTGCTGAATGTTCATGATGACTGCTAGTTACTGGGTATCCTGTATGGGCCAGGGTCTATGCCACGCATATCACTTAAATTGTGACATGGCTTAAAATTCACCATTACATCATTGTTGCATATCATCAGCAGTTTTATAGATGAGGAAACCAAGACTCAGAAACTGAGGGACCAGCCAGAGCTTGCACAGCTAATGAATGACAGAGTGAGCCCGAGACTGAGGACAGCTCTCAGAGTTACTCTCCTCTGCTTCTCTACACCGCCTCCAAATGGCTGTGCCTGGGTGCTCATCTCCCCACATTATTTTGGTTCTGTAATTTATGAGCACTCTGAACGATCACTTCATGGAAGGATTTGATCATCCCTGTGAAACAGAGCAAGACTCACATTGCTGCTGCTGCTGCTGCCCCAAATGAGCTGGCATCCAGGGAGGCTGGTTGTGTATCATAGCCAAGATAATCTCACCATTTGAACAAATTGGCCTAAACATGTCATGACTCAACATAACCCAAGTTTTATTTCTTAATCACATGGTTGTCCGGGGCAGTTTGAAGCTGATGGGAAGGTGGGAGGGAAAGGTGACTTTGCCACGAGGAGTTGTTCAGGGACCTCAGGCAACTATGGCTCTGTTACCACCAACACATGGCTTCCGTATTTGCTATGGTTCACCCTCCCAGCCAGCCAGGAGCAAAGAGGTTTAGAGGAGTGTGCACAGGATACTTTTTTTTTTTTAAAGATTTTATTTATTTATTTGACAGAGATTACAAGTAGGCAAGAGAGGCAGGCTGGGAGAGAGAAGAGGAAGCAGGCTCTCCACGGAACAAAGAGCCCGATGCGGGGCTCCATCCCAGGACCCTGGGATCATGACCTGAGCCGAAAGCAGAGGCTTTAACCCACTGAGCCACGCAGGCGCCCCCACGGGATACTTTTGTAGGCCGAGCCTTACAAGGGGCACGTATTCTTTGCACACCCATTCCATTGGCCAGAATTCAGTCAAATGGCTACTCCTCGTTACGGGGAAAGCTGTGGAATATAGTCAACCCAGGTTTCCAAGAAGAGGAGGAAATAAATTGCCGAGAATACTCACATCAAGCGAGCAGAGGAGAAAGCTCCCAGTCAGGGAACCCAAAGACTGGGTTTTCAGTCCTGATGACCCATTACTGAGAGCCACTGGACAAGTTTCCCATCTGAAAATCAGAATCAATCACCCCTGCTGCTTTCTCCACAGGGTAACTAAAGATCAAAATTAGAGCGAGGTAAGGTGTGTGGATATGCTTTGTATGCGACTTAGCACTTAGCATGGGATAGAAGACAAAGACCTAGATTGAGTTAACGGAATCCAAGTTCACATTCTTTTTTTTTTTTTTTTTTTTTTTGACCAGTTCCTAGCTTTGGAAGCATGACTCACTCATTTGAACTCTCTGAGCTGCAGAGCTTTTTCTGTTCAGTTAGGAGGAAAAGCACCTCCTTACCTTCTTTGTAGGCTTCCAGAACATACACAGATCAGTACTTATGTGAAAGTGATTGAAAAAGACTTAAATGTCAAGGAGATAATTAAAGCATTTAATATTTCATTTTTTGTATCATCGGGGACTTCTCCTTAAGGGCCCATTACCTGGTGAGTGCTTTCTGAACCTCAAACTCCATGCTTTGCTCTTTCCCCGCTGACTGAAGTAGGGCACTGATGCATGAAAATATTGGGTTTTTTCCCCAAAAGATTGCAATAGATGCTTGCCGTCAATGCATACTATGAGCTCCTGAGGGAACAGCAGGAATCACCTCCATGACTGAAATTCCCACCACCCATGTACATAATCGCAGCCCAATTAGTGCTTACTGAATTACATTCAATTTTAAAACACATTTTCTGGCCAAAAACAGAGTGACCAGGGGACAGGTACAATAGTAGTTAGTGGCTGACTCCCCTGAGATATAATGTGGGCTCTCGCCGCTCCCATTTCTCTCTTTGAGAGTAATTTATCCTCAGGGCTCCCATTCCAAACTTTCTTATTCGCTAAATCATTTTTCGGAATTGACGGTAGTCAATTAAACAGACTCGGACTTTCTTTTCTGCATTGAGTATTGCCACAACTAGAGGGATTCAATAAGTAACTTTCCTCCACCTCTTTTTTTTTCTTTCTTTCTTCTTCCTACTACTCCTCCTCTTCTTCTTCTTCTTCTTCTTCTTCTTCTTCTTCTTCTTCTTTTGTTGTCAGAATCTCTCAACACTTCTTAATTCTGGCCAAGGAGCTCATGACATTAGAGGTTGCTCTCTAAGCCCGGTTTCACAGAGGGCTGATTGACCTGGGCCTTTCATTCATTCCTGGGCTCACCCAGCTTGAATCGAGGAGCAGTGCGGCTCTTCAAACGGTGGAAACCAGATGACTCACTCTTTTATGGTTCTGAGTGGTGGCAGGTGAGGCCACATCTGCTTTTTCAAGCTTTCATAAGTAAATAACAAGAGACAATAGGGCAAATCAGGGAGAGACTGGCTGTCTTTAGCTCTAGAATGGTTGCCGACGTGGATCCTAGTACTGACTATCAAATTCAGCCTAATCTTGACTTTACCTGCCCACTAGACAGCTAGCAGGTGTCATTCCTTCAATGGCCCCTCTAGTAAAAGAGAAAATTGCAAATAAATGTCCCACAGAGAGGTCACCCTGGGCCTCTCAAACTTTCACGTGCATAGGAATCGCCTGAAATCATTTTATTTATTTATTTATTTTAATTTATTTATTTGTCAGAGAGAGAGGGAGAGAGAGCGAGCTAGCACAGGCAGACAGAGTGGCAGGCAGAGGCAGAGAGAGAAGCAGGCTCCCTGCCGAGCAAGGAGCCTGATGCGGGACTCGATCCCAGGACGCTGGGATCATGACCTAAGCCGAAGGCAGCCGCTTAACCAACTGAGCCAGCCAGGCGTCCTTGAAATCATTTTAAAATGCAAAGTCTGGGGACGGACGCCTGGGTGGCTCAGTTGGTTAAAGAAATCCCAGTGTCCTGGGATCGAGTCTCACATCGGGCTCCTTGCTCGGCAGGGAACCTGCTTCTCCCTCTGCCTCTGCCTGCCACTCTATCTGCCTGTGCTCACTCGCTCTCTCTCCCTTTCTCTGACAAATAAATAAATTTAAAAAATTTTTTTAAATGCAAAGTCTAATGCAGGTGCTGTGAAGTGGGGCCTTTGGCATTTCTAACAAGCTCCCCAGAGCTGCTACTGGTCCAGCCACCACACTTTGAGGAGGAGGGAGGAGTTGATGCGGCTGAGACCGTTCTTACAAGGCCTTTGGTTGCGGGGGTCGGGGGGGGTGCAAGCAGTGAAGGGGAAGGAATGAACATTTGTTGAGCATTTTCACTGACTGGCTGTAAGCTAGGAACATCACATAACACCTCATTAATACTTAATGCCTACAACTATTATTATCTGTATCTTAAACCTCTGGCAAATGAAGTTATGATAATTCTAAAAGCATAGTCTAAGCTTCAGCTTTTTCAAAGTATGTTCTTCATGTAGCACATTTCATTAGCTCATACAGTATGGCTATTTCCTCTGAATGTATTAAAATTTAAAGAGAATAATGGTCATTCATCAGAAATAGCAAGTGACAATGAGCTCTCCAAGGAATATTTTGTTTCCAACACTCAGTTTCTGGGAGTTGAAATTCAGGGTGATTAAGATGACCAAACTGGTAGGTTCTGCAAGGCCTCATTCTTTATAAAAAATATTTTCAGGGGCCCCTGGGTGGCTCAGTGGGTTAAAGCCTCTGCCTTCGGCTCAGGTCATGATCTCAGGGTCCTGGGATCGAGCCCCGCATCGGGCTCTCTGCTAGGTGGGGAGCCTGCTTCCTCCTCTCTCTCTCTGCCTGCCTCTCTGCCTACTTGTGATCTCTGTCTGTCAAATAAATAAATAAAAATCTTTAAAAAAAAGAGAATATTTTCAGATGATGTGGTCTCTGCAATAAAGAGTAATAACTGGGTTGCACTTGTGACAGTAGATAAAAATTGCGATTACGAGGAAAGGGGACCTTTTATTTATTTTTTTTTATCTACAGTATTCTGCATAGTGCCTCTTCTGGGTCTGGATGAGTTGGCATAATTCAGGCAGCTCTTGCTGTAAGATTATGTCTACGTTGTCAGTGAATGGGAAGGTAACGGAGCCCATTCCGTCCGAGTGGTACTATGAGCATGACTACAACCAATTACCCAACAGAAGGGATGGTGAACTATAAGAACAGGGGTATATCGGGATCATAGAGCATTGAGAATCTGGCTTGGGATCAGATGCTAACTTGCAGGGTGGAGGGAAGCTCATTGGTGGGGCCACGAGCTGACTGCCTTGTGTCACTCTACCCCATGTCCCCTGGGAAGGTCTGAGACTAGGGCCATAAAGCGGCCCTAACAGGGTCCTCCCTGATTTCGGGGAGGTGAGTTCCCAGAGAACGGGGCTCCGCGTGAGGGCAGACTGGGCAGGAGATGCCATGGACACCACCCCCTTGGGGTAGGGCCTGGCGGATGCCTCCTTAGCCGGAGCTTGGAACAGATGCTAACTTGCTAATGATGTTGCATACATGGTACACTGGTAGTTTGGATATCGCCAGATATAAATATCGGAGACATAATTTCATAAAAACATTTTTATGTTTAAAAGGGGAGATGGAACCAAATATCTGTACATAGTTAATGATAGTACTTACTGGGCACCAGGCACTTTGGACATATTAAATCACTTTATCCTCACGACAGCCCTGTCCTTGTCTCCACTTTATAGATAAAGTAACTGAGTCACAGAGAGATAAAGTACAGTCTCCAGTTCAGAAGAGCTCAGATTTTAAGTCTGAGCAGGCTGGCTGCCGAGCAAACTCATCATGCTTGTCACGTACGGCAAGGACATGGGTGTTCAAGTTCAGATTCTGCCATTTGCAGTTACCCTTTGAGTAAGTCCTTTGGTCTCTCTGTGTCAGTTCCATCATCCATGAAATGGGCCTAATGAGGTCCTGCAACCTCCCAGGATTGTTGGGAAGTTGAGATAAGATAATACATCAAAATCGTGCAGATCCTACACGACTGTACGGAGAGTTCAAAGATTAGATGGACACATTAGAATTACCATTGGTAGATTTTAAATACTATTGTGTAAAGACCCAACTTAAGTTTCCCAAGTCTCTATTTTTATATTTTTTGCTGCTTCCTCAGGAAGAACTAGTTTTACCTGGACACTTAACAGAAAACAACAAAGAGAAGTCTTTTTGGACTTAGTTTCTTTAGGTTTTCTGAAAATAGATTATTTTGCAGAGGCCAAAAACCAATAGAAACCCCATAAGCTGCTTTCATTCATTCCTATTTTGTGAAATGTTTTTCCCTGTAGCTTCTTCTTTGAAGTGTCAGCCCATCTGGATTGCAGTGATTCTCCAAGGCCTCTAGAATTTAGCTCTTCCTTTGGAAAGGTGTTTTGTGATGAAATCCATTTCACCATAGAATTTTGCACTCAGATTTAGTCCATGATTTTTCGTGTTGCCTTGTCTCGTGCCA
Source organism: Mellivora capensis (assembly GCA_004024625.1). Lineage (NCBI taxonomy): Eukaryota > Metazoa > Chordata > Mammalia > Carnivora > Mustelidae > Mellivora > Mellivora capensis. Next base: position 84,545 of record PISX010004080.1, on the reverse strand, counting down.
GCATATTTCTCATTCTGCAAAAGCCGTCACTTAGAGTTTTAGCATTCCAGCTGCACACATTTTTTCTCCCTCTGAATTTTGTTAAGAGATAATGTCGGGCTCTCCTCATAATTGCATTACTATATCCCTCCTCCACCGAAGAATTCAGTGTACTTGAGAATTGAGATCACAAGGGCCTTGCTTGTGTTGCTGGGGTCAGAATATCTACGTCTGTGGTTCCTGGATGAGCATGATGGAGGTGCCTCCTGATTATTAAATTATAAAAATTATAATTAGAAATTAATTTTCTTTTCTTTTTCTTTCTTTTTTTTTTAAGTCAGAAAGCCACGGAAGTTAAGCAAGTGAATTTTAAACCAGAACATTATTCTATTTCATTTAATTTTGCCAGATCAGAATGTGTTTCCTTTTGGGCAGCAGGTCATGATAAGTCTTTCAGAGTAGATGTTAGAATTAGATATGATTATGTCTCTTAAATAAATTAGCAAATTTGAAACAGAACAAGGATAGAGTGAATTTTATGTGTGCGAGGAGGTGATATTTTAAGGCTGATTTAATCAAAAGAGAGCCATCAGACAATGATATCATCATTTTCCTTTACCTGTAGCTTCTACGATGGGAATCGGAAGTGGCCAGTATAAGAAACTGCAGTAGTTAATCTGTGTCTGTGTGTTCCTGAAAATGGCTTGACTTCTCGGGTATTGGTCTAGAGCAAACATTGACAGAGAAATATGGTCTGTGAGGACTACTGACTTCCAATGTATCTAGGTGTATATTCCTCGTGTCCAAAAATGCAGACAGTATAGGACATGGTCAAAGACACAGACCCTGATGTCAGAGAGCACGCAGTTCAGATCCTGCTCTTTTTCCTTTCTTAGTTCCATGGCCCTGAGAGCATTACTTACCTTGCCCAAGCCTCTGCCTCACCCTTACATGGAGTGAAAATAGTTTCCACCTCAGTGATGTTATGGTGGTGACTGTGCCAACGTGTTGTTTGGAATACCATGTATTTCTTTAAAAAATAATAAAACTTGTCAAGGTAAAAGTCAATTTTGAGGTAATATTATCTTTGGCTCACCATTAATCCATGTGGGACCCTAATAGCTGCCACAATTTGTCTTAGACATTTGAAGAATCTCAAAAACACCCTGAATGAATCATGAGTACCTTTTCAAACCAGTCCATAGAGATGCCACCCCAGAAATGTGTGCATTTTTAAGAGAAGCCCCCTCACTACACAACACACACACATGCACATGCACACACACACACACACACACACATTAACATTGGCCTTTGTTTAAGGGAAGGTCTCTTAAGAAGCGAGTACAAAGTATCATGACTTCTAATTTGGAGCCATCCGAAGACCGCATTTACTACCTATAGAATCCATGTAAGTATGTGTATTTCATCCAAGACACATTATTGTTTTTAATTCATTATGTTAATACATGCTTATTTAAAGTAAATTGGGAAAATACTAATAAATAGGAGGATGAAGGAATGCCACACCCAAATATTATTAATGTTTTGGTGGTTTTTATGACTGTAGATGTTTTGTTGTTGTAAGTTGCTATCACACTGTACAGGTAATTTAATATTCTTCTTTTTCATTATGTATATTTAAAAAATTACGGTGTCTTTACAAAGATTATTTTAATGGCTGTGTACCATCACACTGAATGGACGTGCTGTTGATTGCCCAGCCGCCTTCATAGAGTAAAACACTTATGCTTTCCCAGTTCTTCGCTGTCATACTGACCCTTCAGCGTTTGTGACAATGGTCATGCACATCCTGCATAGGCCAGATCTGTCAAGCCATGAGAGCTAGATCTTGGTTCATTCAGCTGCCATCAATGTCCCACACTGTATTTCCTGATGGTCTTAGATTCCTCCAGCTCAAGATCAAAGCCCAGATCAGTCTCTGACATTTCTGTGTCTTTAAAGGCTAGAAAGTCAGGAAAGTGCAGAAAGGTCTGGAATGGAGAGAGGTTACTCATCTTGCTCAGATAGCCGTGTTCTCCGGGTTACAGGTTGTGATCTCTGTGACCCCTCAGAAACCTTTAGTAATTATCTGAGGATCCTGATGCTCTTCTGAGTGCTGCCGCCCTTGACCGCCCAGAAAACCAGCTTTTTAAACTCTTTACAGGAATATGAATTTCAGATCTTCTAGCCAAACCCCTTCTTTTTCCTTCTCTTGAGTAAACATAATTGAAGTCATTTCCTCTAGCTATTAAAGCTAGCCTGCCTTACCTTTTTACCCCCCTTGATCATTATAGTCAGTTTAATTAATTACTGTCCTTAAATTCTCTGGCACGCCCTACCTGTGCTCCACATTTTGGGATTTAGAGAGTTTAATGCAAGAAAACTGTTCTTGTGAGGCGCCTGTGTGGCTCAGTGGGTTAAAGCCTTTTCTAAGGTTGACGAGGGGATGATGAAGCCAACTGACATCTCCATTATTTCTACGAAAGCCTGACGGTGGTGTTTCTTATTGCTATTTCTCTTACTGGGCATACCACGGAGTTGAATTCAAAGGGAGCAGAGAGGAAGGAGAGGTGTGAATCTGTGTATCTGTATTACCCTGGGGGGCCTTTCTAAGAGCCCCAACACTTGGGCAGAGGGGAGCTGGGTTCTTGTGCTTGCTTGGCCATTCCATCACTTTGCTCCCGATGAATCATGTGCAAAAGGTTAGAGCTAGACTGGGTTACTCAGCAGGCCCTCCCAGGTACACTGGCCTTAGTAAAAAAAATCTTTTCCAAGTCAGTTCTACCCACTCCTCCCTTTTGCGGGCAGCAAATTCTGGCTTTGAGAAGAGGGGCACATGTAATGGGAATCTTTATGTACCAGAGTTAAGTGTTGTGTTTGTTTCTGTCCAAGTAGTAATTTGCAGGATTTCATTTTGCAGCTTGCCTTGTTGGCGGCTCACAAGGATTATGTTTTTGCTCCCCGCACCCCAACACACACACGTCCATCTGCATTTGACTGTTGGTTCTCTAGTAAACTTTTGCTCTAAATCTAATTCTCTCCAGACTCAGAATTTTATTAATTACTTAAGAAATTCTGGGTAATTTCATAAACTTTCCATTTAAGTAATCATGCCTAAATTGCATTTAACTGAAATGGCTTGTGTATTAATTGTGCCTGGTGTTTTTGTTGATTAGGCAATTCTGTATTTGTGCTAATCAGAGTTGCCTTGTGTCTGTCGACACTGATGAAGTCTTCTGTCAACTGTGTTAATTTAAAATATTGTTGTATATTGCTTTTCCAAGGTAGGGGAGCAGTTCTCAGCATGACTATTTTAGTCCTCACTCGGAACTCACAAAATGGAAATGATTATGACATGAAGTTAATTGCATCACTTAAACCAGAAACCTGGATTTGTCCTTGCCTCCTCGTCCCCTGCCCCCGCCATTCAGCACAACATTCATGCAGTCAAAATCCTGCCAATTTCTCCCCTTAAATATTTCTTGGGTTACGTATTCCCTTCTAGCTCAGGACCCTGGTATGTCTTGTTTGGACTATCTATCTCTAGAGTCTTTGACTTGGTCTCCTGATGATGGAATAGCTCCTCCTAATTCAGCCAGGAGGATCTTTCTACGCACTTCTGAACAAGTTACTCTCATGCTTAAGAGTTATCAGCAGATATCTACCATCTACAGAAAAAGGCCATACTACTTTGCAGGGCACAGAAGTCGGCTTGTGCTTCAGTACTTTCCCATTTTTTTCAGCTTCAATACCTGGCCCTTTCCAATTTGAACTTGACACTACATGAACACCAAATCACATGCTTTTTTTCTCTGTTGCTCATTTTCACGTTTTGGTCCATGGCTTGTGATGGAATATTTTGTTCACTTTGCATATCCAGACTCACAAGTCCTCATCCACACTTCAGCAGCAAGCTTGGCCTATTGCCTCTTTCAGGAATTTGGGGTTTTCCTAGCACTCTTGAATTTCAGTTTGATATATTGATGATATCCATCCACGTGTCTGCTTCCCACCACTACCATCAGTAGGCCTACGTTCTCTGAAGGCAGAAAGGGCTTTATTCGTCTCGCTATCCCCAACTTCTAGGACAGTGCCCAGAGTCCAGTAACAACTGACAATGTCGTGACAGACCACCAAGCTATAACCAATGAAGTTGAAGTGTTTTTTCACTACAGGACATATTTTTTGTATAGATCTCTAGAATCAGACTCTGAGCTGAAGGCTCATGTGAAAATGATTTATTAGGAACTGGTCCTAGAAAAAAAAAAAACTAGTAAAGGAGTAGGGCAATGAGACAGTGAGGGAAAGGGAAGGAAGCCAATACGAGAGTGCTATCAGGAGAGTCTCACAGAGGTTAATTTTGGCTCAGTTCTGCAGGGAACTGAACTTCAATTTGTCCCCACCAGGGTGGGGCACCTGGGATGTTGGATACACTCATATCTATCAACATTGGCCAAAGATTGCCTCTCCTCAAAAATATAAACTCCCAGTCATTTGGCTTTCAATGTATACAGGTCGGCCCGTGGAGCTCAAAACTGCACACAGGTCGGCATGACCTAGAAGTCTTATTAAAATATAGATTGTTAAGAAAAGAAACAAGATGGGATTGGGAGGGAGACAAACCATAAGTGACTCTTAATCTCACAAAACAAACTGAGGGTTGCTGGGGGGAGGGGGTCGGGAAAGGGGGGTGGGGTAATGGACATTGGGGAGGGTATGTGCTATGGTTAGTGCTGTGAAGTGTGTAAACCTGGCGATTCACAGACATGTACCCCTGGGGATAA